>CAMPDV010003358.1:0-49159 GCA_946699065.1 Loxodes magnus | reverse complement strand
CTTTTTCTTGCTTTACTTCTTCACTTTTATAAATACTACTTCTCAAAGCATACTCTTTAAAACTGAAATTCTATCTTCTTTTCTTACTTTACTTCTTCACTTTTCTAAATACTACTTCTCAAAGCATACTCCTTAAAACTGAAATTCTATCTTCTTTTCTTACTTTACTTCTTCACTTTCTAAATACTACTTCTCAAAGCATACTCTTTAAAACTGAAATTCTATCTTCTTTTCTTACTTTACTTCTTCACTTTTCTAAATACTACTTCTCAAAGCATACTCTTTAAAACTGAAATTCTATCTTCTTTTCTTGCTTTACTTCTTCACTTTTCTAAATACTTATTACATAAAACATACTCTTTAAAACTGAAATTTATCTTCTTTTCTTGCTTTACTTCTTCACTTTTCTAAATACTACTTCTCAAAGCATACTCTTTAAAACTGAAATTCTATCTTCTTTTCTTACTTTACTTCTTCACTTTTCTAAATACTTATTACATAAAACATACTCTTTAAAACTGAAATTCTATCTTCTTTTCTTACTTTACTTCTTCACTTTTATAAATAGTTATTACATAAAACATACTCTTTAAAACTGAAATTCTATCTTCTTTTCTTGCTTTACTTCTTCACTTTTCTAAATACTACTTCTCAAAGCATACTCTTTAAAACTGAAATTCTATCTTCTTTTCTTACTTTACTTCTTCACTTTTATAAATACTACTTCTCAAAGCATACTCTTTAAAACTGAAATTTATCTTCTTTTCTTACTTTACTTCTTCACTTTCAGAAATACTTATTACATAAAACATACTCTTTAAAACTGAAATTCTATCTTCTTTTCTTACTTTACTTCTTCACTTTTCTAAATACTACTTCTCAAAGCATACTCTTTAAAACTGAAATTTATCTTCTTTTCTTACTTTACTTCTTCACTTTTCTAAATACTTATTACATAAAACATACTCTTTAAAACTGAAATTTATCTTCTTTTCTTACTTTACTTCTTCACTTTCAGAAATACTTATTACATAAAACATACTCTTTAAAACTGAAATTCTATCTTCTTTTCTTACTTTACTTCTTCACTTTTCTAAATACTACTTCTCAAAGCATACTCTTTAAAACTGAAATTTATCTTCTTTTCTTACTTTACTTCTTCACTTTTCTAAATACTTATTACATAAAACATACTCTTTAAAACTGAAATTCTATCTTCTTTTCTTACTTAACTTTTTCACTTTTCTAAATACTTATTACATAAAACATACTCTTTAAAACTGAAATTCTATCTTCTTTTCTTGCTTTACTTCTTCACTTTTCTAAATACTACTTCTCAAAGCATACTCTTTAAAACTGAAATTCTATCTTCTTTTCTTGCTTTACTTCTTCACTTTTATAAATACTACTTCTCAAAGCATACTCTTTAAAACTGAAATTCTATCTTCTTTTCTTACTTTACTTCTTCACTTTTCTAAATACTACTTCTCAAAGCATACTCCTTAAAACTGAAATTCTATCTTCTTTTCTTACTTTACTTCTTCACTTTTCTAAATACTACTTCTCAAAGCATACTCTTTAAAACTGAAATTCTATCTTCTTTTCTTGCTTTACTTCTTCACTTTTATAATTACTACTTCTCAAAGCATACTCTTTAAAACTGAAATTCTATCTTCTTTTCTTACTTTACTTCTTCACTTTTATAAATACTACTTCTCAAAGCATACTCTTTAAAACTGAAATTCTATCTTCTTTTCTTACTTTACTTCTTCACTTTTCTAAATACTTATTACATAAAACATACTCTTTAAAACTGAAATTCTATCTTCTTTTCTTACTTTACTTCTTCACTTTTATAAATACTACTTCTCAAAGCATACTCTTTAAAACTGAAATTCTATCTTCTTTTCTTACTTTACTTCTTCACTTTTCTAAATACTTATTACATAAAACATACTCTTTAAAACTGAAATTCTATCTTCTTTTCTTACTTTACTTCTTCACTTTTATAAATACTACTTCTCAAAGCATACTCTTTAAAACTGAAATTTATCTTCTTTTCTTACTTTACTTCTTCACTTTTATAAATAGTTATTACATAAAACATACTCTTTAAAACTGAAATTCTATCTTCTTTTCTTACTTTACTTCTTCACTTTTCTAAATACTTATTACATAAAACATACTCTTTAAAACTGAAATTCTATCTTCTTTTCTTACTTAACTTCTTCACTTTTCTAAATACTTATTACATAAAACATACTCTTTAAAACTGAAATTTATCTTCTTTTCTTACTTTACTTCTTCACTTTTCTAAATACTACTTCTCAAAGCATACTCTTTAAAACTGAAATTCTATCTTCTTTTCTTGCTTTACTTCTTCACTTTTCTAAATACTACTTCTCAAAGCATACTCTTTAAAACTGAAATTCTATCTTCTTTTCTTGCTTTACTTCTTCACTTTTATAAATACTACTTCTCAAAGCATACTCTTTAAAACTGAAATTCTATCTTCTTTTCTTGCTTTACTTCTTCACTTTTATAAATACTACTTCTCAAAGCATACTCTTTAAAACTGAAATTCTATCTTCTTTTCTTACTTTACTTCTTCACTTTTCTAAATACTACTTCTCAAAGCATACTCCTTAAAACTGAAATTCTATCTTCTTTTCTTACTTTACTTCTTCACTTTTCTAAATACTACTTCTCAAAGCATACTCTTTAAAACTGAAATTCTATCTTCTTTTCTTACTTTACTTCTTCACTTTTCTAAATACTTATTACATAAAACATACTCTTTAAAACTGAAATTCTATCTTCTTTTCTTACTTTACTTCTTCACTTTTATAAATACTACTTCTCAAAGCATACTCTTTAAAACTGAAATTCTATCTTCTTTTCTTACTTTACTTCTTCACTTTTCTAAATACTTATTACATAAAACATACTCTTTAAAACTGAAATTCTATCTTCTTTTCTTACTTTACTTCTTCACTTTTATAAATACTACTTCTCAAAGCATACTCTTTAAAACTGAAATTTATCTTCTTTTCTTACTTTACTTCTTCACTTTTATAAATAGTTATTACATAAAACATACTCTTTAAAACTGAAATTCTATCTTCTTTTCTTGCTTTACTTCCTCACTTTTCTAAATACTACTTCTCAAAGCATACTCTTTAAAACTGAAATTCTATCTTATTTTCTTACTTTACTTCTTCACTTTTCTAAATACTACTTCTCAAAGCATACTCTTTAAAACTGAAATTCTAGCTTCTTTTCTTGCTTTACTTCTTCACTTTTATAAATACTACTTCTCAAAGCATACTCTTTAAAACTGAAATTCTATCTTCTTTTCTTACTTTACTTCTTCACTTTTCTAAATACTTATTACATAAAACATACTCTTTAAAACTGAAATTCTATCTTCTTTTCTTGCTTTACTTCTTCACTTTTATAAATACTACTTCTCAAAGCATACTCTTTAAAACTGAAATTCTATCTTCTTTTCTTACTTTACTTCTTCACTTTTCTAAATACTACTTCTCAAAGCATACTCCTTAAAACTGAAATTCTATCTTCTTTTCTTACTTTACTTCTTCACTTTTCTAAATACTACTTCTCAAAGCATACTCTTTAAAACTGAAATTCTATCTTCTTTTCTTGCTTTACTTCTTCACTTTTATAAATACTACTTCTCAAAGCATACTCCTTAAAACTGAAATTCTATCTTCTTTTCTTACTTTACTTCTTCACTTTTATAAATACTACTTCTCAAAGCATACTCTTTAAAACTGAAATTCTATCTTCTTTTCTTACTTTACTTCTTCACTTTTATAAATAGTTATTACATAAAACATACTCTTTAAAACTGAAATTCTATCTTCTTTTCTTACTTTACTTCTTTACTTTTCTAAATACTACTTCTCAAAGCATACTCTTTAAACTGAAATTCTATCTTCTTTTCTTACTTTACTTCTTCACTTTTATAAATACTACTTCTCAAAGCATACTCTTTAAAACTGAAATTTATCTTCTTTTCTTACTTTACTTCTTCACTTTTATAAATAGTTATTACATAAAACATACTCTTTAAAACTGAAATTCTATCTTCTTTTCTTACTTTACTTCTTCACTTTTCTAAATACTACTTCTCAAAGCATACTCTTTAAAACTGAAATTTATTTTCTTTTCTTACTTTACTTCTTCACTTTTATAAATAGTTATTACATAAAACATACTCTTTAAAACTGAAATTCTATCTTCTTTTCTTGCTTTACTTCTTCACTTTTATAAATAGTTATTACATAAAACATACTCTTTAAAACTGAAATTTATCTTCTTTTCTTACTTTACTTCTTCACTTTTCTAAATACTACTTCTCAAAGCATACTCTTTAAAACTGAAATTCTATCTTCTTTTCTTACTTTACTTCTTCACTTTTCTAAATACTACTTCTCAAAGCATACTCTTTAAAACTGAAATTCTATCTTCTTTTCTTGCTTTACTTCTTCACTTTTCTAAATACTACTTCTCAAAGCATACTCTTTAAAACTGAAATTCTATCTTCTTTTGTTGCTTTACTTCTTCACTTTTATAAATACTACTTCTCAAAGCATACTCTTTAAAACTGAAATTCTATCTTCTTTTCTTACTTTACTTCTTCACTTTTCTAAATACTTATTACATAAAACATACTCTTTAAAACTGAAATTCTATCTTCTTTTCTTACTTTACTTCTTCACTTTTATAAATACTACTTCTCAAAGCATACTCTTTAAAACTGAAATTTATCTTCTTTTCTTACTTTACTTCTTCACTTTTCTAAATACTACTTCTCAAAGCATACTCTTTAAAACTGAAATTCTATCTTCTTTTCTTACTTTACTTCTTCACTTTTATAAATACTACTTCTCAAAGCATACTCTTTAAAACTGAAATTCTATCTTCTTTTCTTACTTTACTTCTTCACTTTTCTAAATACTACTTCTCAAAGCATACTCTTTAAAACTGAAATTCTATCTTCTTTTCTTGCTTTACTTCTTCACTTTTCTAAATACTACTTCTCAAAGCATACTCTTTAAAACTGAAATTCTATCTTCTTTTCTTACTTTACTTCTTCACTTTTATAAATACTTATTACATAAAACATAATCTTTAAAACTGAAATTCTATCTTCTTTTCTTACTTTACTTCTTCACTTTTCTAAATACTACTTCTCAAAGCATACTCTTTAAAACTGAAATTCTATCTTCTTTTCTTGCTTTACTTCTTCACTTTTATAAATACTACTTCTCAAAGCATACTCTTTAAAACTGAAATTCTATCTTCTTTTCTTACTTTACTTCTTCACTTTTCTAAATACTACTTCTCAAAGCATACTCTTTAAAACTAAAATTCTATCTTCTTTTCTTACTTTACTTCTTCACTTTTCTAAATACTACTTCTCAAAGCATACTCTTTAAAACTGAAATTCTATCTTCTTTTCTTACTTTACTTCTTCACTTTTCTAAATACTACTTCTCAAAGCATACTCTTTAAAACTGAAATTTATCTTCTTTTCTTACTTTACTTCTTTACTTTTCTAAATACTACTTCTCAAAGCATACTCTTTAAAACTGAAATTCTATCTTCTTTTCTTACTTTACTTCTTCACTTTTCTAAATACTACTTCTCAAAGCATACTCTTTAAAACTGAAATTCTATCTTCTTTTCTTGCTTTACTTCTTCACTTTTCTAAATACTACTTCTCAAAGCATACTCTTTAAAACTGAAATTCTATCTTCTTTTGTTGCTTTACTTCTTCACTTTTATAAATACTACTTCTCAAAGCATACTCCTTAAAACTGAAATTCTATCTTCTTTTCTTACTTTACTTCTTCACTTTTCTAAATACTACTTCTCAAAGCATACTCTTTAAAACTGAAATTCTATCTTCTTTTCTTACTTTACTTCTTCACTTTTATAAATACTACTTCTCAAAGCATACTCTTTAAAACTGAAATTTATCTTCTTTTCTTACTTTACTTCTTCACTTTTATAAATACTACTTCTCAAAGCATACTCTTTAAAACTGAAATTTATTTTCTTTTCTTACTTTACTTCTTCACTTTTATAAATACTACTTCTCAAAGCATACTCTTTAAAACTGAAATTCTATCTTCTTTTCTTGCTTTACTTCTTCACTTTTCTAAATACTACTTCTCAAAGCATACTCTTTAAAACTGAAATTCTATCTTCTTTTCTTACTTTACTTCTTCACTTTTCTAAATACTACTTCTCAAAGCATACTCTTTAAAACTGAAATTCTATCTTCTTTTCTTACTTTACTTCTTCACTTTTCTAAATACTACTTCTCAAAGCATACTCTTTAAAACTGAAATTCTATCTTCTTTTCTTACTTTACTTCTTCACTTTTATAAATACTACTTCTCAAAGCATACTCTTTAAAACTGAAATTCTATCTTCTTTTCTTACTTTACTTCTTTACTTTTCTAAATACTACTTCTCAAAGCATACTCTTTAAAACTGAAATTCTATCTTCTTTTCTTACTTTACTTCTTCACTTTTCTAATTACAATTACTTCTCAAAGCATACTCTTTAAAACTGAAATTCTATCTTCTTTTCTTACTTTACTTCTTCACTTTTCTAAATACTACTTCTCAAAGCATACTCTTTAAAACTGAAATTTATCTTCTTTTCTTACTTTACTTCTTCACTTTTATAAATACTACTTCTCAAAGCATACTCTTTAAAACTGAAATTCTATCTTCTTTTCTTGCTTTACTTCTTCACTTTTCTAAATACTACTTCTCAAAGCATACTCTTTAAAACTGAAATTCTATCTTCTTTTCTTACTTTACTTCTTCACTTTTATAAATACTACTTCTCAAAGCATACTCTTTAAAACTGAAATTCTATCTTCTTTTCTTACTTTACTTCTTCACTTTTCTAAATACTACTTCTCAAAGCATACTCTTTAAAACTGAAATTTATCTTCTTTTCTTACTTTACTTCTTCACTTTTCTAAATACTTATTACATAAAACATACTCTTTAAAACTGAAATTCTATCTTCTTTTCTTACTTTACTTCTTCACTTTTCTAAATACTACTTCTCAAAGCATACTCTTTAAAACTGAAATTCTATCTTCTTTTCTTGCTTTACTTCTTCACTTTTCTAAATACTACTTCTCAAAGCATACTCTTTAAAACTGAAATTCTATCTTCTTTTCTTACTTTACTTCTTTACTTTTCTAAATACTACTTCTCAAAGCATACTCTTTAAAACTGAAATTTATCTTCTTTTCTTACTTTACTTCTTCACTTTTATAAATACTACTTCTCAAAGCATACTCTTTAAAACTGAAATTCTATCTTCTTTTCTTGCTTTACTTCTTCACTTTTCTAAATACTACTTCTCAAAGCATATTCTTTAAAACTGAAATTCTATCTTCTTTTCTTACTTTACTTCTTTACTTTTCTAAATACTACTTCTCAAAGCATACTCTTTAAAACTGAAATTCTATCTTCTTTTCTTACTTTACTTCTTCACTTTTATAAATACTACTTCTCAAAGCATACTCTTTAAAACTGAAATTCTATCTTCTTTTCTTGCTTTACTTCTTCACTTTTATAAATACTACTTCTCAAAGCATATTCTTTAAAACTGAAATTCTATCTTCTTTTCTTACTTTACTTCTTCACTTTTCTAAATACTTATTACATAAAACATACTCTTTAAAACTGAAATTCTATCTTCTTTTCTTACTTTACTTCTTCACTTTTCTAAATACTACTTCTCAAAGCATACTCTTTAAAACTGAAATTCTATCTTCTTTTCTTACTTTACTTCTTCACTTTTATAAATACTACTTCTCAAAGCATACTCTTTAAAACTGAAATTCTATCTTCTTTTCTTACTTTACTTCTTCACTTTTATAAATACTACTTCTCAAAGCATACTCTTTAAAACTGAAATTTATCTTCTTTTCTTACTTTACTTCTTCACTTTTCTAAATACTTATTACATAAAACATAATCTTTAAAACTGAAATTCTATCTTCTTTTCTTACTTTACTTCTTCACTTTTCTAAATACTTATTACATAAAACATACTCTTTAAAACTGAAATTCTATCTTCTTTTCTTACTTAACTTCTTCACTTTTCTAAATACTTATTACATAAAACATACTCTTTAAAACTGAAATTTATCTTCTTTTCTTACTTTACTTCTTCACTTTTCTAAATACTACTTCTCAAAGCATACTCTTTAAAACTAAAATTTATCTTCTTTTCTTGCTTTACTTCTTCACTTTTCTAAATACTACTTCTCAAAGCATACTCTTTAAAACTGAAATTCTATCTTCTTTTCTTACTTTACTTCTTCACTTTTATAAATACTACTTCTCAAAGCATACTCTTTAAAACTGAAATTCTATCTTCTTTTCTTACTTTACTTCTTCACTTTTCTAATTACAATTACTTCTCAAAGCATACTCTTTAAAACTGAAATTCTATCTTCTTTTCTTATTTTACTTCTTTACTTTTCTAAATGCAATTACTTCTCAAAGCATACTCTTTAAAACTGAAATTCTATCTTCTTTTCTTACTTTACTTCTTCACTTTTCTTAATACTTATTACATAAAACATACTCTTTAAAACTGAAATTCTATCTTCTTTTCTTACTTAACTTTTTCACTTTTCTAAATACTTATTACATAAAACATACTCTTTAAAACTGAAATTCTATCTTCTTTTCTTGCTTTACTTCTTCACTTTTATAAATACTACTTCTCAAAGCATACTCTTTAAAACTGAAATTCTATCTTCTTTTCTTGCTTTACTTCTTCACTTTTATAAATACTACTTCTCAAAGCATACTCTTTAAAACTGAAATTCTATCTTCTTTTCTTACTTTACTTCTTCACTTTTCTAAATACTACTTCTCAAAGCATACTCCTTAAAACTGAAATTTATCTTCTTTTCTTACTTTACTTCTTCACTTTTCTAAATACTTATTACATAAAACATATTCTTTAAAACTGAAATTCTATCTTCTTTTCTTACTTTACTTCTTCACTTTTCTAAATACTACTTATCAAAGCATACTCTTTAAAACTGAAATTCTATCTTCTTTTCTTACTTTACTTCTTCACTTTTATAAATACTACTTCTCAAAGCATACTCTTTAAAACTGAAATTCTATCTTCTTTTCTTACTTTACTTCTTTACTTTTCTAAATACTACTTCTCAAAGCATACTCTTTAAAACTGAAATTCTATCTTCTTTTCTTACTTTACTTCTTCACTTTTCTAAATACTACTTCTCAAAGCATACTCTTTAAAACTGAAATTTATCTTCTTTTCTTACTTTACTTCTTCACTTTTCTAAATACTACTTCTCAAAGCATACTCTTTAAAACTGAAATTTATCTTCTTTTCTTACTTTACTTCTTCACTTTTATAAATACTACTTCTCAAAGCATACTCTTTAAAACTGAAATTCTATCTTCTTTTCTTACTTTACTTCTTCACTTTTATAAATACTACTTCTCAAAGCATACTCTTTAAAACTGAAATTCTATCTTCTTTTCTTGCTTTACTTCTTCACTTTTCTAAATACTACTTCTCAAAGCATACTCTTTAAAACTGAAATTCTATCTTCTTTTCTTACTTTACTTCTTCACTTTTATAAATACTACTTCTCAAAGCATACTCTTTAAAACTGAAATTCTATCTTCTTTTCTTACTTTACTTCTTCACTTTTCTAAATACTACTTCTCAAAGCATACTCCTTAAAACTGAAATTTATCTTCTTTTCTTACTTTACTTCTTCACTTTTCTAAATACTTATTACATAAAACATATTCTTTAAAACTGAAATTCTATCTTCTTTTCTTACTTTACTTCTTCACTTTTCTAAATACTACTTATCAAAGCATACTCTTTAAAACTGAAATTCTATCTTCTTTTCTTACTTTACTTCTTCACTTTTATAAATACTACTTCTCAAAGCATACTCTTTAAAACTGAAATTCTATCTTCTTTTCTTACTTTACTTCTTCACTTTTCTAAATACTACTTCTCAAAGCATACTCTTTAAAACTGAAATTCTATCTTCTTTTCTTACTTTACTTCTTCACTTTTCTAAATACTACTTCTCAAAGCATACTCTTTAAAACTGAAATTCTATCTTCTTTTCTTACTTTACTTCTTTACTTTTCTAAATACTACTTCTCAAAGCATACTCTTTAAAACTGAAATTCTATCTTCTTTTATTGCTTTACTTCTTCACTTTTCTAAATACTACTTCTCAAAGCATACTCTTTAAAACTGAAATTCTATCTTCTTTTCTTACTTTACTTCTTCACTTTTCTAAATACTACTTCTCAAAGCATACTCTTTAAAACTGAAATTCTATCTTCTTTTCTTACTTTACTTCTTCACTTTTCTAAATACTACTTCTCAAAGCATACTCTTTAAAACTGAAATTTATCTTCTTTTCTTACTTTACTTCTTCACTTTTATAAATACTACTTCTCAAAGCATACTCTTTAAAACTGAAATTTATCTTCTTTTCTTACTTTACTTCTTTACTTTTCTAAATACTACTTCTCAAAGCATACTCTTTAAAACTGAAATTCTATCTTCTTTTCTTACTTTACTTCTTTACTTTTCTAAATACTACTTCTCAAAGCATACTCTTTAAAACTGAAATTTATCTTCTTTTCTTACTTTACTTCTTCACTTTTCTAAATACTACTTCTCAAAGCATACTCTTTAAAACTGAAATTCTATCTTCTTTTCTTGCTTTACTTCTTCACTTTTATAAATACTACTTCTCAAAGCATACTCTTTAAAACTGAAATTCTATCTTCTTTTCTTACTTTACTTCTTCACTTTTCTAAATACTACTTCTCAAAGCATACTCTTTAAAACTGAAATTCTATCTTCTTTTCTTACTTTACTTCTTCACTTTTATAAATACTACTTCTCAAAGCATACTCTTTAAAACTGAAATTCTATCTTCTTTTCTTGCTTTACTTCTTCACTTTTCTAAATACTACTTCTCAAAGCATACTCTTTAAAACTGAAATTCTATCTTCTTTTCTTGCTTTACTTCTTCACTTTTCTAAATACTACTTCTCAAAGCATACTCTTTAAAACTGAAATTCTATCTTCTTTTCTTGCTTTACTTCTTCACTTTTCTAAATACTACTTCTCAAAGCATACTCCTTAAAACTGAAATTCTATCTTCTTTTCTTACTTTACTTCTTCACTTTTCTAAATACTACTTCTCAAAGCATACTCTTTAAAACTGAAATTCTATCTTCTTTTCTTGCTTTACTTCTTCACTTTTCTAAATACTACTTCTCAAAGCATACTCTTTAAAACTGAAATTCTATCTTCTTTTCTTACTTTACTTCTTTACTTTTATAAATACTACTTCTCAAAGCATACTCTTTAAAACTGAAATTCTATCTTCTTTTTTTGCTTTACTTCTTCACTTTTCTAAATACTACTTCTCAAAGCATACTCTTTAAAACTGAAATTCTATCTTCTTTTCTTACTTTACTTCTTTACTTTTCTAAATACTACTTCTCAAAGCATACTCTTTAAAACTGAAATTCTATCTTATTTTCTTACTTTACTTCTTCACTTTTCTAAATACTACTTCTCAAAGCATACTCTTTAAAACTGAAATTCTATCTTCTTTTCTTACTTTACTTCTTCACTTTTCTAAATACTACTTCTCAAAGCATACTCTTTAAAACTGAAATTTATCTTCTTTTCTTACTTTACTTCTTCACTTAACTAAATACTTATTACATAAAACATACTCTTTAAAACTGAAATTCTATCTTCTTTTCTTACTTTACTTCTTCACTTTTCTAAATACTACTTCTCAAAGCATACTCTTTAAAACTGAAATTCTATCTTCTTTTCTTGCTTTACTTCTTCACTTTTCTAAATACTACTTCTCAAAGCATACTCTTTAAAACTGAAATTCTATCTTCTTTTCTTACTTTACTTCTTTACTTTTCTAAATACTACTTCTCAAAGCATACTCTTTAAAACTGAAATTTATCTTCTTTTCTTACTTTACTTCTTCACTTTTCTAAATACTACTTCTCAAAGCATACTCTTTAAAACTGAAATTCTATCTTCTTTTCTTGCTTTACTTCTTCACTTTTCTAAATACTACTTCTCAAAGCATACTCTTTAAAACTGAAATTCTATCTTCTTTTCTTACTTTACTTCTTCACTTTTCTAAATACTACTTCTCAAAGCATAATCTTTAAAACTGAAATTCTATCTTCTTTTCTTACTTTACTTCTTCACTTTTCTAAATACTACTTCTCAAAGCATACTCTTTAAAACTGAAATTTATCTTCTTTTCTTACTTTACTTCTTCACTTTTATAAATACTACTTCTCAAAGCATACTCTTTAAAACTGAAATTCTATCTTCTTTTCTTGCTTTACTTCTTCACTTTTCTAAATACTACTTCTCAAAGCATACTCTTTAAAACTGAAATTCTATCTTCTTTTCTTACTTTACTTCTTCACTTTTCTAAATACTACTTCTCAAAGCATACTCTTTAAAACTGAAATTCTATCTTCTTTTCTTACTTTACTTCTTCACTTTTCTAAATACTACTTCTCAAAGCATACTCTTTAAAACTGAAATTTATCTTCTTTTCTTACTTTACTTCTTCACTTTTCTAAATACTACTTCTCAAAGCATACTCTTTAAAACTGAAATTCTATCTTCTTTTCTTGCTTTACTTCTTCACTTTTCTAAATACTACTTCTCAAAGCATATTCTTTAAAACTGAAATTCTATCTTCTTTTCTTACTTTACTTCTTCACTTAACTAAATACTTATTACATAAAACATACTCTTTAAAACTGAAATTCTATCTTCTTTTCTTACTTTACTTCTTCACTTTTCTAAATACAATTACTTCTCAAAGCATATTCTTTAAAACTGAAATTCTATCTTCTTTTCTTACTTTACTTCTTTACTTTTCTAAATACTACTTCTCAAAGCATACTCTTTAAAACTGAAATTCTATCTTCTTTTCTTACTTTACTTCTTCACTTTTCTAAATACTACTTCTCAAAGCATACTCTTTAAAACTGAAATTTATCTTCTTTTCTTACTTTACTTCTTCACTTTTCTAAATACTACTTCTCAAAGCATACTCTTTAAAACTGAAATTCTATCTTCTTTTCTTGCTTTACTTCTTCACTTTTCTAAATACTACTTCTCAAAGCATACTCTTTAAAACTGAAATTCTATCTTCTTTTCTTGCTTTACTTCTTCACTTTTCTAAATACTACTTCTCAAAGCATACTCTTTAAAACTGAAATTCTATCTTCTTTTCTTACTTTACTTCTTCACTTTTCTAAATACTACTTCTCAAAGCATACTCTTTAAAACTGAAATTCTATCTTCTTTTCTTACTTTACTTCTTCACTTTTCTAAATACTACTTCTCAAAGCATACTCTTTAAAACTGAAATTTATCTTCTTTTCTTACTTTACTTCTTCACTTTTCTAAATACTTATTACATAAAACATACTCTTTAAAACTGAAATTCTATCTTCTTTTCTTACTTTACTTCTTCACTTTTCTAAATACTACTTCTCAAAGCATACTCTTTAAAACTGAAATTCTATCTTCTTTTCTTACTTTACTTCTTCACTTTTCTAAATACTACTTCTCAAAGCATACTCTTTAAAACTGAAATTTATCTTCTTTTCTTACTTTACTTCTTCACTTAACTAAATACTTATTACATAAAACATACTCTTTAAAACTGAAATTCTATCTTCTTTTCTTACTTTACTTCTTCACTTTTCTAAATACTACTTCTCAAAGCATACTCTTTAAAACTGAAATTCTATCTTCTTTTCTTGCTTTACTTCTTCACTTTTCTAAATACTACTTCTCAAAGCATACTCTTTAAAACTGAAATTCTATCTTCTTTTCTTACTTTACTTCTTCACTTTCAGAAATACTTATTACATAAAACATACTCTTTAAAACTGAAATTCTATCTTCTTTTCTTACTTTACTTCTTCACTTTTCTAAATACTACTTCTCAAAGCATACTCTTTAAAACTGAAATTCTATCTTCTTTTCTTACTTTACTTCTTCACTTTTCTAAATACTACTTCTCAAAGCATACTCTTTAAAACTGAAATTCTATCTTCTTTTCTTACTTTACTTCTTCACTTTTCTAAATACTACTTCTCAAAGCATACTCTTTAAAACTGAAATTTATCTTCTTTTCTTACTTTACTTCTTCACTTTTATAAATACTACTTCTCAAAGCATACTCTTTAAAACTGAAATTCTATCTTCTTTTCTTGCTTTACTTCTTCACTTTTCTAAATACTACTTCTCAAAGCATACTCTTTAAAACTGAAATTCTATCTTCTTTTCTTACTTTACTTCTTCACTTTTCTAAATACTACTTCTCAAAGCATACTCTTTAAAACTGAAATTCTATCTTCTTTTCTTACTTTACTTCTTCACTTTTCTAAATACTACTTCTCAAAGCATACTCTTTAAAACTGAAATTTATCTTCTTTTCTTACTTTACTTCTTTACTTTTCTAAATACTACTTCTCAAAGCATACTCTTTAAAACTGAAATTCTATCTTCTTTTCTTACTTTACTTCTTTACTTTTCTAAATACTACTTCTCAAAGCATACTCTTTAAAACTGAAATTCTATCTTCTTTTCTTACTTTACTTCTTCACTTAACTAAATACTTATTACATAAAACATACTCTTTAAAACTGAAATTCTATCTTCTTTTCTTACTTTACTTCTTCACTTTTCTAAATACAATTACTTCTCAAAGCATACTCTTTAAAACTGAAATTCTATCTTCTTTTCTTGCTTTACTTCTTCACTTTTCTAAATACTACTTCTCAAAGCATACTCTTTAAAACTGAAATTCTATCTTCTTTTCTTACTTTACTTCTTTACTTTTCTAAATACTACTTCTCAAAGCATACTCTTTAAAACTGAAATTTATCTTCTTTTCTTACTTTACTTCTTCACTTTTCTAAATACTACTTCTCAAAGCATACTCTTTAAAACTGAAATTCTATCTTCTTTTCTTGCTTTACTTCTTCACTTTTCTAAATACTACTTCTCAAAGCATACTCTTTAAAACTGAAATTCTATCTTCTTTTCTTGCTTTACTTCTTCACTTTTCTAAATACTACTTCTCAAAGCATACTCTTTAAAACTGAAATTCTATCTTCTTTTCTTACTTTACTTCTTCACTTTTCTAAATACTACTTCTCAAAGCATACTCTTTAAAACTGAAATTCTATCTTCTTTTCTTACTTTACTTCTTCACTTTTCTAAATACTACTTCTCAAAGCATACTCTTTAAAACTGAAATTTATCTTCTTTTCTTACTTTACTTCTTCACTTTTCTAAATACTTATTACATAAAACATACTCTTTAAAACTGAAATTTATCTTCTTTTCTTACTTTACTTCTTCACTTTTCTAAATACTACTTCTCAAAGCATACTCTTTAAAACTGAAATTCTATCTTCTTTTCTTGCTTTACTTCTTCACTTTTCTAAATACTACTTCTCAAAGCATACTCTTTAAAACTGAAATTCTATCTTCTTTTCTTACTTTACTTCTTTACTTTTCTAAATACTACTTCTCAAAGCATACTCTTTAAAACTGAAATTCTATCTTCTTTTCTTACTTTACTTCTTCACTTTTCTAAATACTACTTCTCAAAGCATACTCTTTAAAACTGAAATTCTATCTTCTTTTCTTACTTTACTTCTTCACTTTTCTAAATACTACTTCTCAAAGCATACTCTTTAAAACTGAAATTTATCTTCTTTTCTTACTTTACTTCTTTACTTTTCTAAATACTACTTCTCAAAGCATACTCTTTAAAACTGAAATTTATCTTCTTTTCTTACTTTACTTCTTCACTTTTCTAAATACTACTTCTCAAAGCATACTCTTTAAAACTGAAATTCTATCTTCTTTTCTTACTTTACTTCTTCACTTTCAGAAATACTTATTACATAAAACATACTCTTTAAAACTGAAATTCTATCTTCTTTTCTTACTTTACTTCTTCACTTTTCTAAATACTACTTCTCAAAGCATACTCTTTAAAACTGAAATTCTATCTTCTTTTCTTACTTTACTTCTTCACTTTTCTAAATACTACTTCTCAAAGCATACTCTTTAAAACTGAAATTCTATCTTCTTTTCTTACTTTACTTCTTCACTTTTCTAAATACTACTTCTCAAAGCATACTCTTTAAAACTGAAATTCTATCTTCTTTTCTTGCTTTACTTCTTCACTTTTCTAAATACTTATTACATAAAACATAATCTTTAAAACTGAAATTCTATCTTCTTTTCTTACTTTACTTCTTCACTTTTCTAAATACTACTTCTCAAAGCATACTCTTTAAAACTGAAATTCTATCTTCTTTTCTTACTTTACTTCTTCACTTTTCTAAATACTACTTCTCAAAGCATACTCTTTAAAACTGAAATTCTATCTTCTTTTCTTACTTTACTTCTTCACTTTTCTAAATACTACTTCTCAAAGCATACTCTTTAAAACTGAAATTCTATCTTCTTTTCTTACTTTACTTCTTCACTTTTATAAATACTACTTCTCAAAGCATACTCTTTAAAACTGAAATTTATCTTCTTTTCTTACTTTACTTCTTCACTTTTATAAATACTACTTCTCAAAGCATACTCTTTAAAACTGAAATTCTATCTTCTTTTCTTGCTTTACTTCTTCACTTTTCTAAATACTACTTCTCAAAGCATACTCTTTAAAACTGAAATTCTATCTTCTTTTCTTGCTTTACTTCTTCACTTTTCTAAATACTACTTCTCAAAGCATACTCTTTAAAACTGAAATTTATCTTCTTTTCTTACTTTACTTCTTTACTTTTCTAAATACTACTTCTCAAAGCATACTCTTTAAAACTGAAATTTATCTTCTTTTCTTACTTTACTTCTTCACTTTTATAAATACTACTTCTCAAAGCATACTCTTTAAAACTGAAATTCTATCTTCTTTTCTTACTTTACTTCTTCACTTTCAGAAATACTTATTACATAAAACATACTCTTTAAAACTGAAATTCTATCTTCTTTTCTTACTTTACTTCTTCACTTTTCTAAATACTACTTCTCAAAGCATACTCTTTAAAACTGAAATTCTATCTTCTTTTCTTACTTTACTTCTTCACTTTTCTAAATACTACTTCTCAAAGCATACTCTTTAAAACTGAAATTTATCTTCTTTTCTTACTTTACTTCTTTACTTTTCTAAATACTACTTCTCAAAGCATACTCTTTAAAACTGAAATTCTATCTTCTTTTCTTACTTTACTTCTTTACTTTTCTAAATACTACTTCTCAAAGCATACTCTTTAAAACTGAAATTCTATCTTCTTTTCTTACTTTACTTCTTCACTTTTCTAAATACTACTTCTCAAAGCATACTCTTTAAAACTGAAATTTATCTTCTTTTCTTACTTTACTTCTTCACTTTTCTAAATACTACTTCTCAAAGCATACTCTTTAAAACTGAAATTCTATCTTCTTTTCTTACTTTACTTCTTCACTTTTCTAAATACTACTTCTCAAAGCATACTCTTTAAAACTGAAATTTATCTTCTTTTCTTACTTTACTTCTTCACTTTTCTAAATACTACTTCTCAAAGCATATTCTTTAAAACTGAAATTCTATCTTCTTTTCTTACTTTACTTCTTTACTTTTCTAAATACTACTTCTCAAAGCATACTCTTTAAAACTGAAATTCTATCTTCTTTTCTTACTTTACTTCTTCACTTTTCTAATTACAATTACTTCTCAAAGCATACTCTTTAAAACTGAAATTCTATCTTCTTTTCTTACTTTACTTCTTCACTTTTATAAATACTACTTCTCAAAGCATACTCTTTAAAACTGAAATTTATCTTCTTTTCTTACTTTACTTCTTTACTTTTCTAAATACTACTTCTCAAAGCATACTCTTTAAAACTGAAATTTATCTTCTTTTCTTACTTTACTTCTTTACTTTTCTAAATACTACTTCTCAAAGCATACTCTTTAAAACTGAAATTCTATCTTCTTTTCTTACTTTACTTCTTCACTTTTCTAAATACTACTTCTCAAAGCATACTCCTTAAAACTGAAATTTATCTTCTTTTCTTACTTTACTTCTTCACTTTTCTAAATACTACTTCTCAAAGCATACTCTTTAAAACTGAAATTTATCTTCTTTTCTTACTTTACTTCTTCACTTTTATAAATACTTATTACATAAAACATACTCTTTAAAACTGAAATTCTATCTTCTTTTCTTGCTTTACTTCTTCACTTTTCTAAATACTACTTATCAAAGCATACTCTTTAAAACTGAAATTCTATCTTCTTTTCTTACTTTACTTCTTCACTTTTCTAAATACTACTTCTCAAAGCATACTCTTTAAAACTGAAATTCTATCTTCTTTTCTTGCTTTACTTCTTCACTTTTCTAAATACTTATTACATAAAACATAATCTTTAAAACTGAAATTCTATCTTCTTTTCTTACTTTACTTCTTCACTTTTCTAAATACTACTTCTCAAAGCATACTCTTTAAAACTGAAATTCTATCTTCTTTTCTTACTTTACTTCTTCACTTTTCTAAATACTACTTCTCAAAGCATACTCTTTAAAACTGAAATTCTATCTTCTTTTCTTGCTTTACTTCTTCACTTTTCTAAATACTACTTCTCAAAGCATACTCTTTAAAACTGAAATTCTATCTTCTTTTCTTACTTTACTTCTTCACTTTTCTAAATACTACTTCTCAAAGCATACTCTTTAAAACTGAAATTTATCTTCTTTTCTTACTTTACTTCTTCACTTTTATAAATACTACTTCTCAAAGCATACTCTTTAAAACTGAAATTTATCTTCTTTTCTTACTTTACTTCTTCACTTTTCTAAATACTTATTACATAAAACATACTCTTTAAAACTGAAATTCTATCTTCTTTTCTTGCTTTACTTCTTCACTTTTCTAAATACTACTTCTCAAAGCATACTCTTTAAAACTGAAATTTATCTTCTTTTCTTGCTTTACTTCTTCACTTTTCTAAATACTACTTCTCAAAGCATACTCTTTAAAACTGAAATTCTATCTTCTTTTCTTACTTTACTTCTTCACTTTTCTAAATACTACTTCTCAAAGCATACTCTTTAAAACTGAAATTCTATCTTCTTTTCTTGCTTTACTTCTTCACTTTTCTAAATACTACTTCTCAAAGCATACTCTTTAAAACTGAAATTCTATCTTCTTTTCTTACTTTACTTCTTCACTTTTCTAAATACTACTTCTCAAAGCATACTCTTTAAAACTGAAATTCTATCTTCTTTTCTTACTTTACTTCTTCACTTTTCTAAATACTACTTCTCAAAGCATACTCTTTAAAACTGAAATTTATCTTCTTTTCTTACTTTACTTCTTCACTTTTCTAAATACTACTTCTCAAAGCATACTCTTTAAAACTGAAATTTATCTTCTTTTCTTACTTTACTTCTTTACTTTTCTAAATACTACTTCTCAAAGCATACTCTTTAAAACTGAAATTCTATCTTCTTTTCTTACTTTACTTCTTTACTTTTCTAAATACTACTTCTCAAAGCATACTCTTTAAAACTGAAATTCTATCTTCTTTTCTTACTTTACTTCTTCACTTTTCTAATTACAATTACTTCTCAAAGCATACTCTTTAAAACTGAAATTTATCTTCTTTTCTTACTTTACTTCTTCACTTTTATAAATACTACTTCTCAAAGCATACTCTTTAAAACTGAAATTTATCTTCTTTTCTTACTTTACTTCTTCACTTTTCTAAATACTACTTCTCAAAGCATACTCTTTAAAACTGAAATTCTATCTTCTTTTCTTACTTTACTTCTTTACTTTTCTAAATACTACTTCTCAAAGCATACTCTTTAAAACTGAAATTCTATCTTCTTTTCTTACTTTACTTCTTTACTTTTCTAAATACTACTTCTCAAAGCATACTCTTTAAAACTGAAATTCTATCTTCTTTTCTTACTTTACTTCTTCACTTTTCTAAATACTACTTCTCAAAGCATACTCTTTAAAACTGAAATTCTATCTTCTTTTCTTACTTTACTTCTTTACTTTTCTAAATACTACTTCTCAAAGCATACTCTTTAAAACTGAAATTCTATCTTCTTTTCTTGCTTTACTTCTTCACTTTTCTAAATACTACTTCTCAAAGCATACTCTTTAAAACTGAAATTCTATCTTCTTTTCTTGCTTTACTTCTTCACTTTTCTAAATACTACTTCTCAAAGCATACTCTTTAAAACTGAAATTCTATCTTCTTTTCTTGCTTTACTTCTTCACTTTTCTAAATACTACTTCTCAAAGCATACTCTTTAAAACTGAAATTCTATCTTCTTTTCTTGCTTTACTTCTTCACTTTTCTAAATACTTATTACATAAAACATAATCTTTAAAACTGAAATTCTATCTTCTTTTCTTACTTTACTTCTTCACTTTTCTAAATACTACTTCTCAAAGCATACTCTTTAAAACTGAAATTCTATCTTCTTTTCTTACTTTACTTCTTTACTTTTCTAAATACTACTTCTCAAAGCATACTCTTTAAAACTGAAATTCTATCTTCTTTTCTTGCTTTACTTCTTCACTTTTCTAAATACTACTTCTCAAAGCATACTCTTTAAAACTGAAATTCTATCTTCTTTTCTTACTTTACTTCTTCACTTTTCTAAATACTACTTCTCAAAGCATACTCTTTAAAACTGAAATTCTATCTTCTTTTCTTGCTTTACTTCTTCACTTTTCTAAATACTACTTCTCAAAGCATACTCTTTAAAACTGAAATTCTATCTTCTTTTCTTGCTTTACTTCTTTACTTTTCTAAATACTACTTCTCAAAGCATACTCTTTAAAACTGAAATTCTATCTTCTTTTCTTACTTTACTTCTTCACTTTTCTAAATACTACTTCTCAAAGCATACTCTTTAAAACTGAAATTCTATCTTCTTTTCTTGCTTTACTTCTTCACTTTTCTAAATACTACTTCTCAAAGCATACTCTTTAAAACTGAAATTCTATCTTCTTTTCTTACTTTACTTCTTCACTTTTCTAAATACTACTTCTCAAAGCATACTCTTTAAAACTGAAATTCTATCTTCTTTTCTTACTTTACTTCTTTACTTTTCTAAATACTACTTCTCAAAGCTTACTCTTTAAAACTGAAATTCTATCTTCTTTTCTTGCTTTACTTCTTCACTTTTCTAAATACTACTTCTCAAAGCATACTCTTTAAAACTGAAATTCTATCTTCTTTTCTTACTTTACTTCTTCACTTTTATAAATACTACTTCTCAAAGCATACTCTTTAAAACTGAAATTTATCTTCTTTTCTTACTTTACTTCTTTACTTTTCTAAATACTACTTCTCAAAGCATATTCTTTAAAACTGAAATTCTATCTTCTTTTCTTACTTTACTTCTTTACTTTTCTAAATACTACTTCTCAAAGCATACTCTTTAAAACTGAAATTCTATCTTCTTTTCTTACTTTACTTCTTCACTTTTCTAATTACAATTACTTCTCAAAGCATACTCTTTAAAACTGAAATTCTATCTTCTTTTCTTACTTTACTTCTTCACTTTTATAAATACTACTTCTCAAAGCATACTCTTTAAAACTGAAATTTATCTTCTTTTCTTACTTTACTTCTTTACTTTTCTAAATACTACTTCTCAAAGCATACTCTTTAAAACTGAAATTCTATCTTCTTTTCTTACTTTACTTCTTCACTTTTCTAATTACAATTACTTCTCAAAGCATACTCTTTAAAACTGAAATTCTATCTTCTTTTCTTACTTTACTTCTTCACTTTTATAAATACTACTTCTCAAAGCATACTCTTTAAAACTGAAATTCTATCTTCTTTTCTTACTTTACTTCTTCACTTTTCTAAATACTACTTCTCAAAGCATACTCTTTAAAACTGAAATTCTATCTTCTTTTCTTGCTTTACTTCTTCACTTTTCTAAATACTACTTCTCAAAGCATACTCTTTAAAACTGAAATTCTATCTTCTTTTCTTACTTTACTTCTTCACTTTTCTAAATACTACTTCTCAAAGCATACTCTTTAAAACTGAAATTTATCTTCTTTTCTTACTTTACTTCTTCACTTTTATAAATACTACTTCTCAAAGCATACTCTTTAAAACTGAAATTTATCTTCTTTTCTTACTTTACTTCTTCACTTTTCTAAATACTTATTACATAAAACATACTCTTTAAAACTGAAATTCTATCTTCTTTTCTTGCTTTACTTCTTCACTTTTCTAAATACTACTTCTCAAAGCATACTCTTTAAAACTGAAATTTATCTTCTTTTCTTGCTTTACTTCTTCACTTTTCTAAATACTACTTCTCAAAGCATACTCTTTAAAACTGAAATTCTATCTTCTTTTCTTGCTTTACTTCTTCACTTTTATAAATACTTATTACATAAAACATAATCTTTAAAACTGAAATTTATCTTCTTTTCTTACTTTACTTCTTCACTTTTCTAAATACTACTTCTCAAAGCATACTCTTTAAAACTGAAATTCTATCTTCTTTTCTTGCTTTACTTCTTCACTTTTCTAAATACTACTTCTCAAAGCATACTCTTTAAAACTGAAATTCTATCTTCTTTTCTTACTTTACTTCTTCACTTTTCTAAATACTACTTCTCAAAGCATACTCTTTAAAACTGAAATTCTATCTTCTTTTCTTACTTTACTTCTTCACTTTTCTAAATACTACTTCTCAAAGCATACTCTTTAAAACTGAAATTTATCTTCTTTTCTTACTTTACTTCTTCACTTTTCTAAATACTACTTCTCAAAGCATACTCTTTAAAACTGAAATTCTATCTTCTTTTCTTACTTTACTTCTTCACTTTTCTAAATACTACTTCTCAAAGCATACTCTTTAAAACTGAAATTTATCTTCTTTTCTTGCTTTACTTCTTCACTTTTCTAAATACTTATTACATAAAACATAATCTTTAAAACTGAAATTCTATCTTCTTTTCTTACTTTACTTCTTCACTTTTCTAAATACTACTTCTCAAAGCATACTCTTTAAAACTGAAATTCTATCTTCTTTTCTTACTTTACTTCTTCACTTTTATAAATACTACTTCTCAAAGCATACTCTTTAAAACTGAAATTTATCTTCTTTTCTTACTTTACTTCTTCACTTTTCTAAATACTTATTACATAAAACATACTCTTTAAAACTGAAATTCTATCTTCTTTTCTTGCTTTACTTCTTCACTTTTCTAAATACTACTTCTCAAAGCATACTCTTTAAAACTGAAATTTATCTTCTTTTCTTGCTTTACTTCTTCACTTTTCTAAATACTACTACTCAAAGCATACTCTTTAAAACTGAAATTCTATCTTCTTTTCTTGCTTTACTTCTTTACTTTTCTAAATACTACTTCTCAAAGCATACTCTTTAAAACTGAAATTCTATCTTCTTTTCTTACTTTACTTCTTCACTTTTCTAAATACTACTTCTCAAAGCATACTCTTTAAAACTGAAATTCTATCTTCTTTTCTTGCTTTACTTCTTCACTTTTCTAAATACTACTTCTCAAAGCATACTCTTTAAAACTGAAATTCTATCTTCTTTTCTTACTTTACTTCTTCACTTTTCTAAATACTACTTCTCAAAGCATACTCTTTAAAACTGAAATTCTATCTTCTTTTCTTACTTTACTTCTTTACTTTTCTAAATACTACTTCTCAAAGCTTACTCTTTAAAACTGAAATTCTATCTTCTTTTCTTGCTTTACTTCTTCACTTTTCTAAATACTACTTCTCAAAGCATACTCTTTAAAACTGAAATTCTATCTTCTTTTCTTACTTTACTTCTTCACTTTTATAAATACTACTTCTCAAAGCATACTCTTTAAAACTGAAATTTATCTTCTTTTCTTACTTTACTTCTTCACTTTTATAAATACTACTTCTCAAAGCATATTCTTTAAAACTGAAATTCTATCTTCTTTTCTTACTTTACTTCTTTACTTTTCTAAATACTACTTCTCAAAGCATACTCTTTAAAACTGAAATTCTATCTTCTTTTCTTACTTTACTTCTTCACTTTTCTAATTACAATTACTTCTCAAAGCATACTCTTTAAAACTGAAATTCTATCTTCTTTTCTTACTTTACTTCTTCACTTTTCTAAATACTACTTCTCAAAGCATACTCTTTAAAACTGAAATTCTATCTTCTTTTCTTACTTTACTTCTTCACTTTTCTAAATACTACTTCTCAAAGCATACTCTTTAAAACTGAAATTCTATCTTCTTTTCTTACTTTACTTCTTCACTTTTCTAAATACTACTTCTCAAAGCATACTCTTTAAAACTGAAATTCTATCTTCTTTTCTTGCTTTACTTCTTCACTTTTCTAAATACTTATTACATAAAACATAATCTTTAAAACTGAAATTCTATCTTCTTTTCTTACTTTACTTCTTCACTTTTCTAAATACTACTTCTCAAAGCATACTCTTTAAAACTGAAATTTATCTTCTTTTCTTGCTTTACTTCTTCACTTTTCTAAATACTTATTACATAAAACATAATCTTTAAAACTGAAATTCTATCTTCTTTTCTTACTTTACTTCTTCACTTTTCTAAATACTACTTCTCAAAGCATACTCTTTAAAACTGAAATTCTATCTTCTTTTCTTACTTTACTTCTTCACTTTTCTAAATACTACTTCTCAAAGCATACTCTTTAAAACTGAAATTTATCTTCTTTTCTTACTTTACTTCTTCACTTTTCTAAATACTTATTACATAAAACATACTCTTTAAAACTGAAATTCTATCTTCTTTTCTTGCTTTACTTCTTCACTTTTCTAAATACTACTTCTCAAAGCATACTCTTTAAAACTGAAATTTATCTTCTTTTCTTGCTTTACTTCTTCACTTTTCTAAATACTACTACTCAAAGCATACTCTTTAAAACTGAAATTCTATCTTCTTTTCTTGCTTTACTTCTTCACTTTTCTAAATACTTATTACATAAAACATACTCTATAAAACTGAAATTTATCTTCTTTTCTTACTTTACTTCTTCACTTTTATAAATACTACTTCTCAAAGCATACTCTTTAAAACTGAAATTCTATCTTCTTTTCTTGCTTTACTTCTTCACTTTTCTAAATACTACTTCTCAAAGCATATTCTTTAAAACTGAAATTCTATCTTCTTTTCTTACTTTACTTCTTTACTTTTCTAAATACTACTTCTCAAAGCATACTCTTTAAAACTGAAATTCTATCTTCTTTTCTTACTTTACTTCTTCACTTTTCTAATTACAATTACTTCTCAAAGCATACTCTTTAAAACTGAAATTCTATCTTCTTTTCTTGCTTTACTTCTTCACTTTTCTAAATACTACTTCTCAAAGCATACTCTTTAAAACTGAAATTCTATCTTCTTTTCTTGCTTTACTTCTTCACTTTTCTAAATACTTATTACATAAAACATAATCTTTAAAACTGAAATTCTATCTTATTTTCTTACTTTACTTCTTCACTTTTCTAAATACTACTTCTCAAAGCATACTCTTTAAAACTGAAATTCTATCTTCTTTTCTTACTTTACTTCTTCACTTTTCTAAATACTACTTCTCAAAGCATACTCTTTAAAACTGAAATTCTATCTTCTTTTCTTGCTTTACTTCTTTACTTTTCTAAATACTACTTCTCAAAGCATACTCTTTAAAACTGAAATTCTATCTTCTTTTCTTACTTTACTTCTTCACTTTTCTAAATACTACTTCTCAAAGCATACTCTTTAAAACTGAAATTCTATCTTCTTTTCTTGCTTTACTTCTTCACTTTTCTAAATACTTATTACATAAAACATAATCTTTAAAACTGAAATTCTATCTTCTTTTCTTACTTTACTTCTTCACTTTTCTAAATACTACTTCTCAAAGCATACTCTTTAAAACTGAAATTCTATCTTCTTTTCTTGCTTTACTTCTTTACTTTTCTAAATACTACTTCTCAAAGCATACTCTTTAAAACTGAAATTCTATCTTCTTTTCTTACTTTACTTCTTCACTTTTCTAATTACAATTACTTCTCAAAGCATACTCTTTAAAACTGAAATTTATCTTCTTTTCTTACTTTACTTCTTTACTTTTCTAAATACTACTTCTCAAAGCATACTCTTTAAAACTGAAATTCTATCTTCTTTTCTTACTTTACTTCTTTACTTTTCTAAATACTACTTCTCAAAGCTTACTCTTTAAAACTGAAATTCTATCTTCTTTTCTTACTTTACTTCTTCACTTTTCTAAATACTACTTCTCAAAGCATACTCTTTAAAACTGAAATTTATCTTCTTTTCTTGCTTTACTTCTTCACTTTTCTAAATACTACTTCTCAAAGCATACTCTTTAAAACTGAAATTCTATCTTCTTTTCTTGCTTTACTTCTTCACTTTTCTAAATACTTATTACATAAAACATACTCTAAAAAACTGAAATTTATCTTCTTTTCTTACTTTACTTCTTCACTTTTATAAATACTACTTCTCAAAGCATACTCTTTAAAACTGAAATTCTATCTTCTTTTCTTGCTTTACTTCTTCACTTTTCTAAATACTACTTCTCAAAGCATACTCTTTAAAACTGAAATTCTATCTTCTTTTCTTACTTTACTTCTTCACTTTTCTAAATACTACTTCTCAAAGCATACTCTTTAAAACTGAAATTCTATCTTCTTTTCTTACTTTACTTCTTCACTTTTCTAAATACTACTTCTCAAAGCATACTCTTTAAAACTGAAATTTATCTTCTTTTCTTACTTTACTTCTTCACTTTTCTAAATACTTATTACATAAAACATACTCTTTAAAACTGAAATTCTATCTTCTTTTCTTACTTTACTTCTTTACTTTTCTAAATACTACTTCTCAAAGCATACTCTTTAAAACTGAAATTCTATCTTCTTTTCTTACTTTACTTCTTTACTTTTCTAAATACTACTTCTCAAAGCATACTCTTTAAAACTGAAATTCTATCTTCTTTTCTTACTTTACTTCTTCACTTTTCTAAATACTACTTCTCAAAGCATACTCTTTAAAACTGAAATTCTATCTTCTTTTCTTACTTTACTTCTTCACTTTTATAAATACTACTTCTCAAAGCATACTCTTTAAAACTGAAATTTATCTTCTTTTCTTACTTTACTTCTTTACTTTTCTAAATACTACTTCTCAAAGCATATTCTTTAAAACTGAAATTCTATCTTCTTTTCTTACTTTACTTCTTTACTTTTCTAAATACTACTTCTCAAAGCATACTCTTTAAAACTGAAATTCTATCTTCTTTTCTTACTTTACTTCTTCACTTTTCTAATTACAATTACTTCTCAAAGCATACTCTTTAAAACTGAAATTCTATCTTCTTTTCTTACTTTACTTCTTCACTTTTCTAAATACTTATTACATAAAACATACTCTTTAAAACTGAAATTCTATCTTCTTTTCTTGCTTTACTTCTTCACTTTTCTAAATACTACTTCTCAAAGCATACTCTTTAAAACTGAAATTCTATCTTCTTTTCTTACTTTACTTCTTCACTTTTCTAAATACTACTTCTCAAAGCATACTCTTTAAAACTGAAATTCTATCTTCTTTTCTTGCTTTACTTCTTCACTTTTCTAAATACTTATTACATAAAACATAATCTTTAAAACTGAAATTCTATCTTCTTTTCTTACTTTACTTCTTCACTTTTCTAAATACTACTTCTCAAAGCATACTCTTTAAAACTGAATCTCTATCTTCTTTTCTTACTTTACTTCTTCACTTTTCTAATTACAATTACTTCTCAAAGCATACTCTTTAAAACTGAAATTCTATCTTCTTTTCTTACTTTACTTCTTCACTTTTCTAATTACAATTACTTCTCAAAGCATACTCTTTAAAACTGAAATTCTATCTTCTTTTCTTACTTTACTTCTTCACTTTTATAAATACTACTTCTCAAAGCATACTCTTTAAAACTGAAATTCTATCTTCTTTTCTTACTTTACTTCTTCACTTTTCTAAATACTACTTCTCAAAGCATACTCTTTAAAACTGAAATTTATCTTCTTTTCTTACTTTACTTCTTTACTTTTCTAAATACTACTTCTCAAAGCATATTCTTTAAAACTGAAATTCTATCTTCTTTTCTTACTTTACTTCTTCACTTTTCTAATTACTACTTCTCAAAGCATACTCTTTAAAACTGAAATTCTATCTTCTTTTCTTGCTTTACTTCTTCACTTTTCTAAATACTACTTCTCAAAGCATACTCTTTAAAACTGAAATTCTATCTTCTTTTCTTACTTTACTTCTTCACTTTTATAAATACTACTTCTCAAAGCATACTCTTTAAAACTGAAATTCTATCTTCTTTTCTTACTTTACTTCTTTACTTTTCTAAATACTACTTCTCAAAGCATATTCTTTAAAACTGAAATTCTATCTTCTTTTCTTACTTTACTTCTTCACTTTTCTAAATACCACTTCTCAAAGCATACTCTTTAAAACTGAAATTCTATCTTCTTTTCTTGCTTTACTTCTTCACTTTTCTAAATACTACTTCTCAAAGCATACTCTTTAAAACTGAAATTCTATCTTCTTTTCTTGCTTTACTTCTTCACTTTTCTAAATACTACTTCTCAAAGCATACTCTTTAAAACTGAAATTCTATCTTCTTTTCTTACTTTACTTCTTCACTTTTCTAAATACTACTTCTCAAAGCATACTCTTTAAAACTGAAATTCTATCTTCTTTTCTTGCTTTACTTCTTCACTTTTCTAATTACTTATTACATAAAACATAATCTTTAAAACTGAAATTCTATCTTCTTTTCTTACTTTACTTCTTCACTTTTCTAAATACTACTTCTCAAAGCATACTCTTTAAAACTGAAATTCTATCTTCTTTTCTTACTTTACTTCTTCACTTTTATAAATACTACTTCTCAAAGCATACTCTTTAAAACTGAAATTCTATCTTCTTTTCTTGCTTTACTTCTTCACTTTTCTAAATACTACTTCTCAAAGCATACTCTTTAAAACTGAAATTCTATCTTCTTTTCTTACTTTACTTCTTCACTTTTCTAAATACTACTTCTCAAAGCATACTCTTTAAAACTGAAATTTATCTTCTTTTCTTACTTTACTTCTTCACTTTTCTAAATACTACTTCTCAAAGCATACTCTTTAAAACTGAAATTCTATCTTCTTTTCTTACTTTACTTCTTCACTTTTCTAAATACTACTTCTCAAAGCATACTCTTTAAAACTGAAATTCTATCTTCTTTTCTTACTTTACTTCTTCACTTTTATAAATACTACTTCTCAAAGCATACTCTTTAAAACTGAAATTCTATCTTCTTTTCTTGCTTTACTTCTTCACTTTTCTAAATACTACTTCTCAAAGCATACTCTTTAAAACTGAAATTCTATCTTCTTTTCTTATTTTACTTCTTTACTTTTCTAAATACTACTTCTCAAAGCATACTCTTTAAAACTGAAATTCTATCTTCTTTTCTTACTTTACTTCTTCACTTTCAGAAATACTTATTACATAAAACATACTCTTTAAAACTGAAATTCTATCTTCTTTTCTTACTTTACTTCTTCACTTTTCTAAATACTACTTCTCAAAGCATACTCTTTAAAACTGAAATTCTATCTTCTTTTCTTACTTTACTTCTTTACTTTTCTAAATACTACTTCTCAAAGCATACTCTTTAAAACTGAAATTCTATCTTCTTTTCTTACTTTACTTCTTCACTTTTCTAATTACAATTACTTCTCAAAGCATACTCTTTAAAACTGAAATTTATCTTCTTTTCTTACTTTACTTCTTCACTTTTCTAAATACTACTTCTCAAAGCATACTCTTTAAAACTGAAATTCTATCTTCTTTTCTTACTTTACTTCTTCACTTTTCTAAATACTACTTCTCAAAGCATACTCTTTAAAACTGAAATTTATCTTCTTTTCTTACTTTACTTCTTCACTTTTCTAAATACTTATTACATAAAACATACTCTTTAAAACTGAAATTCTATCTTCTTTTCTTACTTTACTTCTTCACTTTTCTAAATACTACTTCTCAAAGCATACTCTTTAAAACTGAAATTCTATCTTCTTTTCTTACTTTACTTCTTCACTTTTCTAATTACAATTACTTCTCAAAGCATACTCTTTAAAACTGAAATTTATCTTCTTTTCTTACTTTACTTCTTCACTTTTATAAATACTACTTCTCAAAGCATACTCTTTAAAACTGAAATTCTATCTTCTTTTCTTACTTTACTTCTTCACTTTTCTAAATACTACTTCTCAAAGCATACTCTTTAAAACTGAAATTCTATCTTCTTTTCTTGCTTTACTTCTTCACTTTTCTAAATACTACTTCTCAAAGCATACTCTTTAAAACTGAAATTCTATCTTCTTTTCTTGCTTTACTTCTTCACTTTTCTAAATACTACTTCTCAAAGCATACTCTTTAAAACTGAAATTCTATCTTCTTTTCTTACTTTACTTCTTTACTTTTCTAAATACTACTTCTCAAAGCATACTCTTTAAAACTGAAATTTATCTTCTTTTCTTACTTTACTTCTTTTCTTACTTTACTTCTTCACTTTTATAAATACTACTTCTCAAAGCATACTCTTTAAAACTGAAATTCTATCTTCTTTTCTTGCTTTACTTCTTCACTTTTCTAAATACTACTTCTCATAGCATATTCTTTAAAACTGAAATTCTATCTTCTTTTCTTACTTTACTTCTTTACTTTTCTAAATACTACTTCTCAAAGCATACTCTTTAAAACTGAAATTCTATCTTCTTTTCTTACTTTACTTCTTCACTTTTCTAAATACTACTTCTCAAAGCATACTCTTTAAAACTGAAATTCTATCTTCTTTTCTTATTTTACTTCTTTACTTTTATAAATACTACTTCTCAAAGCATACTCTTTAAAACTGAAATTCTATCTTCTTTTCTTGCTTTACTTCTTCACTTTTCTAAATACTACTTCTCAAAGCATACTCTTTAAAACTGAAATTCTATCTTCTTTTCTTACTTTACTTCTTCACTTTTCTAAATACTACTTCTCAAAGCATACTCTTTAAAACTGAAATTCTATCTTCTTTTCTTACTTTACTTCTTCACTTTTCTAAATACTACTTCTCAAAGCATACTCTTTAAAACTGAAATTTATCTTCTTTTCTTACTTTACTTCTTCACTTTTCTAAATACTACTTCTCAAAGCATACTCTTTAAAACTGAAATTCTATCTTCTTTTCTTACTTTACTTCTTCACTTTTCTAAATACTACTTCTCAAAGCATACTCTTTAAAACTGAAATTCTATCTTCTTTTCTTACTTTACTTCTTCACTTTTCTAAATACTACTTCTCAAAGCATACTCTTTAAAACTGAAATTCTATCTTCTTTTCTTGCTTTACTTCTTCACTTTTCTAAATACTACTTCTCAAAGCATACTCTTTAAAACTGAAATTCTATCTTCTTTTCTTATTTTACTTCTTTACTTTTCTAAATACTACTTCTCAAAGCATACTCTTTAAAACTGAAATTCTATCTTCTTTTCTTGCTTTACTTCTTCACTTTTCTAAATACTACTTATCAAAGCATACTCTTTAAAACTGAAATTCTATCTTCTTTTCTTACTTTACTTCTTCACTTTTCTAAATACTACTTCTCAAAGCATATTCTTTAAAACTGAAATTCTATCTTCTTTTCTTACTTTACTTCTTTACTTTTCTAAATACTACTTCTCAAAGCATACTCTTTAAAACTGAAATTCTATCTTCTTTTCTTACTTTACTTCTTCACTTTTCTAATTACAATTACTTCTCAAAGCATACTCTTTAAAACTGAAATTTATCTTCTTTTCTTACTTTACTTCTTCACTTTTATAAATACTACTTCTCAAAGCATACTCTTTAAAACTGAAATTCTATCTTCTTTTCTTACTTTACTTCTTCACTTTTCTAAATACTACTTCTCAAAGCATACTCTTTAAAACTGAAATTTATCTTCTTTTCTTACTTTACTTCTTCACTTTTCTAAATACTTATTACATAAAACATACTCTTTAAAACTGAAATTCTATCTTCTTTTCTTACTTTACTTCTTCACTTTTCTAAATACTACTTCTCAAAGCATACTCTTTAAAACTGAAATTCTATCTTCTTTTCTTACTTTACTTCTTCACTTTTATAAATACTACTTCTCAAAGCATACTCTTTAAAACTGAAATTCTATCTTCTTTTCTTACTTTACTTCTTCACTTTTCTAAATACTACTTCTCAAAGCATACTCTTTAAAACTGAAATTCTATCTTCTTTTCTTACTTTACTTCTTCACTTTTCTAAATACTACTTCTCAAAGCATACTCTTTAAAACTGAAATTCTATCTTCTTTTCTTACTTTACTTCTTCACTTTTCTAAATACTACTTCTCAAAGCATACTCTTTAAAACTGAAATTCTATCTTCTTTTCTTACTTTACTTCTTCACTTTTCTAATTACAATTACTTCTCAAAGCATACTCTTTAAAACTGAAATTCTATCTTCTTTTCTTACTTTACTTCTTCACTTTTATAAATACTACTTCTCAAAGCATACTCTTTAAAACTGAAATTCTATCTTCTTTTCTTACTTTACTTCTTCACTTTTCTAAATACTACTTCTCAAAGCATACTCTTTAAAACTGAAATTTATCTTCTTTTCTTACTTTACTTCTTTACTTTTCTAAATACTACTTCTCAAAGCATATTCTTTAAAACTGAAATTCTATCTTCTTTTCTTACTTTACTTCTTTACTTTTCTAAATACTACTTCTCAAAGCATACTCTTTAAAACTGAAATTCTATCTTCTTTTCTTGCTTTACTTCTTCACTTTTCTAAATACTACTTCTCAAAGCATACTCTTTAAAACTGAAATTCTATCTTCTTTTCTTACTTTACTTCTTCACTTTTATAAATACTACTTCTCAAAGCATACTCTTTAAAACTGAAATTCTATCTTCTTTTCTTACTTTACTTCTTTACTTTTCTAAATACTACTTCTCAAAGCATATTCTTTAAAACTGAAATTCTATCTTCTTTTCTTACTTTACTTCTTCACTTTTCTAAATACTACTTCTCAAAGCATACTCTTTAAAACTGAAATTCTATCTTCTTTTCTTGCTTTACTTCTTCACTTTTCTAAATACTACTTCTCAAAGCATACTCTTTAAAACTGAAATTCTATCTTCTTTTCTTGCTTTACTTCTTCACTTTTCTAAATACTACTTCTCAAAGCATACTCTTTAAAACTGAAATTCTATCTTCTTTTCTTACTTTACTTCTTCACTTTTCTAAATACTACTTCTCAAAGCATACTCTTTAAAACTGAAATTCTATCTTCTTTTCTTGCTTTACTTCTTCACTTTTCTAAATACTTATTACATAAAACATAATCTTTAAAACTGAAATTCTATCTTCTTTTCTTACTTTACTTCTTCACTTTTCTAAATACTACTTCTCAAAGCATACTCTTTAAAACTGAAATTCTATCTTCTTTTCTTACTTTACTTCTTCACTTTTATAAATACTACTTCTCAAAGCATACTCTTTAAAACTGAAATTCTATCTTCTTTTCTTGCTTTACTTCTTCACTTTTCTAAATACTACTTCTCAAAGCATACTCTTTAAAACTGAAATTCTATCTTCTTTTCTTACTTTACTTCTTCACTTTTCTAAATACTACTTCTCAAAGCATACTCTTTAAAACTGAAATTCTATCTTCTTTTCTTACTTTACTTCTTCACTTTTCTAAATACTACTTCTCAAAGCATACTCTTTAAAACTGAAATTCTATCTTCTTTTCTTACTTTACTTCTTCACTTTTCTAAATACTACTTCTCAAAGCATACTCTTTAAAACTGAAATTCTATCTTCTTTTCTTACTTTACTTCTTCACTTTTCTAAATACTACTTCTCAAAGCATACTCTTTAAAACTGAAATTCTATCTTCTTTTCTTGCTTTACTTCTTCACTTTTCTAAATACTACTTCTCAAAGCATACTCTTTAAAACTGAAATTCTATCTTCTTTTCTTATTTTACTTCTTTACTTTTCTAAATACTACTTCTCAAAGCATACTCTTTAAAACTGAAATTCTATCTTCTTTTCTTACTTTACTTCTTCACTTTCAGAAATACTTATTACATAAAACATACTCTTTAAAACTGAAATTCTATCTTCTTTTCTTACTTTACTTCTTCACTTTTCTAAATACTACTTCTCAAAGCATACTCTTTAAAACTGAAATTCTATCTTCTTTTCTAACTTTACTTCTTTACTTTTCTAAATACTACTTCTCAAAGCATACTCTTTAAAACTGAAATTCTATCTTCTTTTCTTACTTTACTTCTTCACTTTTCTAATTACAATTACTTCTCAAAGCATACTCTTTAAAACTGAAATTTATCTTCTTTTCTTACTTTACTTCTTCACTTTTATAAATACTACTTCTCAAAGCATACTCTTTAAAACTGAAATTCTATCTTCTTTTCTTACTTTACTTCTTCACTTTTCTAAATACTACTTCTCAAAGCATACTCTTTAAAACTGAAATTTATCTTCTTTTCTTACTTTACTTCTTCACTTTTCTAAATACTTATTACATAAAACATACTCTTTAAAACTGAAATTCTATCTTCTTTTCTTACTTTACTTCTTCACTTTTCTAAATACTACTTCTCAAAGCATACTCTTTAAAACTGAAATTCTATCTTCTTTTCTTACTTTACTTCTTCACTTTTCTAATTACAATTACTTCTCAAAGCATACTCTTTAAAACTGAAATTTATCTTCTTTTCTTACTTTACTTCTTCACTTTTATAAATACTACTTCTCAAAGCATACTCTTTAAAACTGAAATTCTATCTTCTTTTCTTACTTTACTTCTTCACTTTTCTAAATACTACTTCTCAAAGCATACTCTTTAAAACTGAAATTCTATCTTCTTTTCTTGCTTTACTTCTTCACTTTTCTAAATACTACTTCTCAAAGCATACTCTTTAAAACTGAAATTCTATCTTCTTTTCTTGCTTTACTTCTTCACTTTTCTAAATACTACTTCTCAAAGCATACTCTTTAAAACTGAAATTCTATCTTCTTTTCTTACTTTACTTCTTTACTTTTCTAAATACTACTTCTCAAAGCATACTCTTTAAAACTGAAATTTATCTTCTTTTCTTACTTTACTTCTTTTCTTACTTTACTTCTTCACTTTTATAAATACTACTTCTCAAAGCATACTCTTTAAAACTGAAATTCTATCTTCTTTTCTTGCTTTACTTCTTCACTTTTCTAAATACTACTTCTCATAGCATATTCTTTAAAACTGAAATTCTATCTTCTTTTCTTACTTTACTTCTTTACTTTTCTAAATACTACTTCTCAAAGCATACTCTTTAAAACTGAAATTCTATCTTCTTTTCTTACTTTACTTCTTCACTTTTCTAAATACTACTTCTCAAAGCATACTCTTTAAAACTGAAATTCTATCTTCTTTTCTTATTTTACTTCTTTACTTTTATAAATACTACTTCTCAAAGCATACTCTTTAAAACTGAAATTCTATCTTCTTTTCTTGCTTTACTTCTTCACTTTTCTAAATACTACTTCTCAAAGCATACTCTTTAAAACTGAAATTCTATCTTCTTTTCTTACTTTACTTCTTCACTTTTCTAAATACTACTTCTCAAAGCATACTCTTTAAAACTGAAATTCTATCTTCTTTTCTTACTTTACTTCTTCACTTTTCTAAATACTACTTCTCAAAGCATACTCTTTAAAACTGAAATTTATCTTCTTTTCTTACTTTACTTCTTCACTTTTCTAAATACTACTTCTCAAAGCATACTCTTTAAAACTGAAATTCTATCTTCTTTTCTTACTTTACTTCTTCACTTTTCTAAATACTACTTCTCAAAGCATACTCTTTAAAACTGAAATTCTATCTTCTTTTCTTACTTTACTTCTTCACTTTTCTAAATACTACTTCTCAAAGCATACTCTTTAAAACTGAAATTCTATCTTCTTTTCTTGCTTTACTTCTTCACTTTTCTAAATACTACTTCTCAAAGCATACTCTTTAAAACTGAAATTCTATCTTCTTTTCTTATTTTACTTCTTTACTTTTCTAAATACTACTTCTCAAAGCATACTCTTTAAAACTGAAATTCTATCTTCTTTTCTTGCTTTACTTCTTCACTTTTCTAAATACTACTTATCAAAGCATACTCTTTAAAACTGAAATTCTATCTTCTTTTCTTACTTTACTTCTTCACTTTTCTAAATACTACTTCTCAAAGCATATTCTTTAAAACTGAAATTCTATCTTCTTTTCTTACTTTACTTCTTTACTTTTCTAAATACTACTTCTCAAAGCATACTCTTTAAAACTGAAATTCTATCTTCTTTTCTTACTTTACTTCTTCACTTTTCTAATTACAATTACTTCTCAAAGCATACTCTTTAAAACTGAAATTTATCTTCTTTTCTTACTTTACTTCTTCACTTTTATAAATACTACTTCTCAAAGCATACTCTTTAAAACTGAAATTCTATCTTCTTTTCTTACTTTACTTCTTCACTTTTCTAAATACTACTTCTCAAAGCATACTCTTTAAAACTGAAATTTATCTTCTTTTCTTACTTTACTTCTTCACTTTTCTAAATACTTATTACATAAAACATACTCTTTAAAACTGAAATTCTATCTTCTTTTCTTACTTTACTTCTTCACTTTTCTAAATACTACTTCTCAAAGCATACTCTTTAAAACTGAAATTCTATCTTCTTTTCTTACTTTACTTCTTCACTTTTATAAATACTACTTCTCAAAGCATACTCTTTAAAACTGAAATTCTATCTTCTTTTCTTACTTTACTTCTTCACTTTTCTAAATACTACTTCTCAAAGCATACTCTTTAAAACTGAAATTCTATCTTCTTTTCTTACTTTACTTCTTCACTTTTCTAAATACTACTTCTCAAAGCATACTCTTTAAAACTGAAATTCTATCTTCTTTTCTTACTTTACTTCTTCACTTTTCTAAATACTACTTCTCAAAGCATACTCTTTAAAACTGAAATTCTATCTTCTTTTCTTGCTTTACTTCTTCACTTTTCTAAATACTACTTCTCAAAGCATACTCTTTAAAACTGAAATTCTATCTTCTTTTCTTACTTTACTTCTTTACTTTTCTAAATACTACTTCTCAAAGCATACTCTTTAAAACTGAAATTTATCTTCTTTTCTTACTTTACTTCTTCACTTTTATAAATACTACTTCTCAAAGCATACTCTTTAAAACTGAAATTCTATCTTCTTTTCTTGCTTTACTTCTTCACTTTTCTAAATACTACTTCTCATAGCATATTCTTTAAAACTGAAATTCTATCTTCTTTTCTTACTTTACTTCTTTACTTTTCTAAATACTACTTCTCAAAGCATACTCTTTAAAACTGAAATTCTATCTTCTTTTCTTACTTTACTTCTTCACTTTTCTAAATACTACTTCTCAAAGCATACTCTTTAAAACTGAAATTCTATCTTCTTTTCTTATTTTACTTCTTTACTTTTATAAATACTACTTCTCAAAGCATACTCTTTAAAACTGAAATTCTATCTTCTTTTCTTACTTTACTTCTTCACTTTTCTAAATACTTATTACATAAAACATACTCTTTAAAACTGAAATTCTATCTTCTTTTCTTACTTTACTTCTTCACTTTTCTAAATACTACTTCTCAAAGCATACTCTTTAAAACTGAAATTCTATCTTCTTTTCTTGCTTTACTTCTTCACTTTTCTAAATACTACTTCTCAAAGCATACTCTTTAAAACTGAAATTCTATCTTCTTTTCTTACTTTACTTCTTCACTTTTCTAAATACTACTTCTCAAAGCATACTCTTTAAAACTGAAATTCTATCTTCTTTTCTTGCTTTACTTCTTCACTTTTCTAAATACTACTTCTCAAAGCATACTCTTTAAAACTGAAATTCTATCTTCTTTTCTTACTTTACTTCTTTACTTTTCTAAATACTACTTCTCAAAGCATACTCTTTAAAACTGAAATTTATCTTCTTTTCTTACTTTACTTCTTCACTTTTATAAATACTACTTCTCAAAGCATACTCTTTAAAACTGAAATTCTATCTTCTTTTCTTGCTTTACTTCTTCACTTTTCTAAATACTACTTCTCAAAGCATACTCTTTAAAACTGAAATTCTATCTTCTTTTCTTACTTTACTTCTTTACTTTTCTAAATACTACTTCTCAAAGCATACTCTTTAAAACTGAAATTCTATCTTCTTTTCTTACTTTACTTCTTCACTTTTCTAAATACTACTTCTCAAAGCATACTCTTTAAAACTGAAATTCTATCTTCTTTTCTTACTTTACTTCTTCACTTTTCTAAATACTACTTCTCAAAGCATACTCTTTAAAACTGAAATTCTATCTTCTTTTCTTACTTTACTTCTTCACTTTTCTAAATACTACTTCTCAAAGCATATTCTTTAAAACTGAAATTCTATCTTCTTTTCTTACTTTACTTCTTTACTTTTCTAAATACTACTTCTCAAAGCATACTCTTTAAAACTGAAATTCTATCTTCTTTTCTTACTTTACTTCTTCACTTTTCTAAATACTACTTCTCAAAGCATACTCTTTAAAACTGAAATTCTATCTTCTTTTCTTGCTTTACTTCTTCACTTTTCTAAATACTACTTCTCAAAGCATACTCTTTAAAACTGAAATTCTATCTTCTTTTCTTACTTTACTTCTTCACTTTTCTAAATACTACTTCTCAAAGCATACTCTTTAAAACTGAAATTTATCTTCTTTTCTTACTTTACTTCTTCACTTTTCTAAATACTTATTACATAAAACATACTCTTTAAAACTGAAATTCTATCTTCTTTTCTTACTTTACTTCTTCACTTTTCTAAATACTACTTCTCAAAGCATACTCTTTAAAACTGAAATTCTATCTTCTTTTCTTACTTTACTTCTTCACTTTTCTAAATACTACTTCTCAAAGCATACTCTTTAAAACTGAAATTTATCTTCTTTTCTTACTTTACTTCTTCACTTTTCTAAATACTACTTCTCAAAGCATACTCTTTAAAACTGAAATTTATCTTCTTTTCTTACTTTACTTCTTCACTTTTATAAATACTACTTCTCAAAGCATACTCTTTAAAACTGAAATTTATCTTCTTTTCTTACTTTACTTCTTTACTTTTCTAAATACTACTTCTCAAAGCATACTCTTTAAAACTGAAATTCTATCTTCTTTTCTTACTTTACTTCTTCACTTTTCTAAATACTACTTCTCAAAGCATACTCTTTAAAACTGAAATTCTATCTTCTTTTCTTACTTTACTTCTTCACTTTTCTAAATACTACTTCTCAAAGCATATTCTTTAAAACTGAAATTCTATCTTCTTTTCTTACTTTACTTCTTTACTTTTCTAAATACTACTTCTCAAAGCATACTCTTTAAAACTGAAATTCTATCTTCTTTTCTTACTTTACTTCTTCACTTTTCTAAATACTACTTCTCAAAGCATACTCTTTAAAACTGAAATTCTATCTTCTTTTCTTGCTTTACTTCTTCACTTTTCTAAATACTACTTCTCAAAGCATACTCTTTAAAACTGAAATTCTATCTTCTTTTCTTACTTTACTTCTTCACTTTTCTAAATACTACTTCTCAAAGCATACTCTTTAAAACTGAAATTTATCTTCTTTTCTTACTTTACTTCTTCACTTTTCTAAATACTTATTACATAAAACATACTCTTTAAAACTGAAATTCTATCTTCTTTTCTTACTTTACTTCTTCACTTTTCTAAATACTACTTCTCAAAGCATACTCTTTAAAACTGAAATTCTATCTTCTTTTCTTACTTTACTTCTTCACTTTTCTAAATACTACTTCTCAAAGCATACTCTTTAAAACTGAAATTTATCTTCTTTTCTTACTTTACTTCTTCACTTTTCTAAATACTACTTCTCAAAGCATACTCTTTAAAACTGAAATTTATCTTCTTTTCTTACTTTACTTCTTCACTTTTATAAATACTACTTCTCAAAGCATACTCTTTAAAACTGAAATTTATCTTCTTTTCTTACTTTACTTCTTCACTTTTATAAATACTACTTCTCAAAGCATACTCTTTAAAACTGAAATTCTATCTTCTTTTCTTACTTTACTTCTTCACTTTTCTAAATACTACTTCTCAAAGCATACTCTTTAAAACTGAAATTTATCTTCTTTTCTTACTTTACTTCTTCACTTTTCTAAATACTTATTACATAAAACATACTCTTTAAAACTGAAATTCTATCTTCTTTTCTTACTTTACTTCTTCACTTTTCTAAATACTACTTCTCAAAGCATACTCTTTAAAACTGAAATTCTATCTTCTTTTCTTACTTTACTTCTTCACTTTTCTAAATACTACTTCTCAAAGCATACTCTTTAAAACTGAAATTCTATCTTCTTTTCTTACTTTACTTCTTCACTTTTATAAATACTACTTCTCAAAGCATACTCTTTAAAACTGAAATTCTATCTTCTTTTCTTACTTTACTTCTTCACTTTTCTAAATACTACTTCTCAAAGCATACTCTTTAAAACTGAAATTCTATCTTCTTTTCTTGCTTTACTTCTTCACTTTTCTAAATACTACTTCTCAAAGCATACTCTTTAAAACTGAAATTCTATCTTCTTTTCTTGCTTTACTTCTTTACTTTTCTAAATACTACTTCTCAAAGCATACTCTTTAAAACTGAAATTTATCTTCTTTTCTTACTTTACTTCTTCACTTTTATAAATACTACTTCTCAAAGCATACTCTTTAAAACTGAAATTCTATCTTCTTTTCTTACTTTACTTCTTCACTTTTATAAATACTACTTCTCAAAGCATACTCTTTAAAACTGAAATTCTATCTTCTTTTCTTGCTTTACTTCTTCACTTTTCTAAATACTACTTCTCAAAGCATACTCTTTAAAACTGAAATTCTATCTTCTTTTCTTACTTTACTTCTTTACTTTTCTAAATACTACTTCTCAAAGCATATTCTTTAAAACTGAAATTCTATCTTCTTTTCTTACTTTACTTCTTTACTTTTCTAAATACTACTTCTCAAAGCATACTCTTTAAAACTGAAATTCTATCTTCTTTTCTTACTTTACTTCTTTACTTTTATAAATACTACTTCTCAAAGCATACTCTTTAAAACTGAAATTTATCTTCTTTTCTTACTTTACTTCTTCACTTTTATAAATACTACTTCTCAAAGCATACTCTTTAAAACTGAAATTCTATCTTCTTTTCTTACTTTACTTCTTCACTTTTCTAAATACTACTTCTCAAAGCATACTCTTTAAAACTGAAATTTATCTTCTTTTCTTACTTTACTTCTTCACTTTTCTAAATACTTATTACATAAAACATACTCTTTAAAACTGAAATTCTATCTTCTTTTCTTACTTTACTTCTTCACTTTTCTAAATACTACTTCTCAAAGCATATTCTTTAAAACTGAAATTCTATCTTCTTTTCTTGCTTTACTTCTTCACTTTTCTAAATACTACTTCTCAAAGCATACTCTTTAAAACTGAAATTCTATCTTCTTTTCTTACTTTACTTCTTCACTTTTCTAAATACTTATTACATAAAACATACTCTTTAAAACTGAAATTCTATCTTCTTTTCTTACTTTACTTCTTCACTTTTCTAAATACTACTTCTCAAAGCATACTCTTTAAAACTGAAATTCTATCTTCTTTTCTTACTTTACTTCTTCACTTTTCTAAATACTTATTACATAAAACATACTCTTTAAAACTGAAATTCTATCTTCTTTTCTTACTTTACTTCTTCACTTTTATAAATACTACTTCTCAAAGCATACTCTTTAAAACTGAAATTTATCTTCTTTTCTTACTTTACTTCTTCACTTTTCTAAATACTACTTCTCAAAGCATACTCTTTAAAACTGAAATTCTATCTTCTTTTCTTACTTTACTTCTTCACTTTTCTAAATACTACTTCTCAAAGCATACTCTTTAAAACTGAAATTCTATCTTCTTTTCTTGCTTTACTTCTTCACTTTTCTAAATACTACTTCTCAAAGCATACTCTTTAAAACTGAAATTCTATCTTCTTTTCTTACTTTACTTCTTCACTTTTCTAAATACTTATTACATAAAACATACTCTTTAAAACTGAAATTCTATCTTCTTTTCTTGCTTTACTTCTTCACTTTTCTAAATACTACTTCTCAAAGCATACTCTTTAAAACTGAAATTCTATCTTCTTTTCTTGCTTTACTTCTTCACTTTTCTAAATACTACTTCTCAAAGCATACTCTTTAAAACTGAAATTTATCTTCTTTTCTTACTTTACTTCTTCACTTTTATAAATACTACTTCTCAAAGCATACTCTTTAAAACTGAAATTATATCTTCTTTTCTTACTTTACTTCTTCACTTTTCTAATTACAATTACTTCTCAAAGCATACTCTTTAAAACTGAAATTCTATCTTCTTTTCTTACTTTACTTCTTTACTTTTCTAAATACTACTTCTCAAAGCATACTCTTTAAAACTGAAATTCTATCTTCTTTTCTTACTTTACTTCTTTACTTTTCTAAATACTACTTCTCAAAGCATACTCTTTAAAACTGAAATTCTATCTTCTTTTCTTACTTTACTTCTTCACTTTTCTAAATACTACTTCTCAAAGCATACTCTTTAAAACTGAAATTTATCTTCTTTTCTTACTTTACTTCTTTACTTTTCTAAATGCAATTACTTCTCAAAGCATACTCTTTAAAACTGAAATTCTATCTTCTTTTCTTACTTTACTTCTTCACTTTTCTAAATACTACTTCTCAAAGCATACTCTTTAAAACTGAAATTTATCTTCTTTTCTTACTTTACTTCTTCACTTTTCTAAATACTACTTCTCAAAGCATACTCTTTAAAACTGAAATTCTATCTTCTTTTCTTACTTTACTTCTTCACTTTTATAAATACTACTTCTCAAAGCATACTCTTTAAAACTGAAATTTATCTTCTTTTCTTACTTTACTTCTTTACTTTTCTAAATACTACTTCTCAAAGCATACTCTTTAAAACTGAAATTCTATCTTCTTTTCTTACTTTACTTCTTCACTTTTCTAAATACTACTTCTCAAAGCATACTCTTTAAAACTGAAATTCTATCTTCTTTTCTTACTTTACTTCTTCACTTTTCTAAATACTACTTCTCAAAGCATATTCTTTAAAACTGAAATTCTATCTTCTTTTCTTACTTTACTTCTTTACTTTTCTAAATACTACTTCTCAAAGCATACTCTTTAAAACTGAAATTCTATCTTCTTTTCTTACTTTACTTCTTCACTTTTCTAAATACTACTTCTCAAAGCATACTCTTTAAAACTGAAATTCTATCTTCTTTTCTTGCTTTACTTCTTCACTTTTCTAAATACTACTTCTCAAAGCATACTCTTTAAAACTGAAATTCTATCTTCTTTTCTTACTTTACTTCTTCACTTTTCTAAATACTACTTCTCAAAGCATACTCTTTAAAACTGAAATTTATCTTCTTTTCTTACTTTACTTCTTCACTTTTCTAAATACTTATTACATAAAACATACTCTTTAAAACTGAAATTCTATCTTCTTTTCTTACTTTACTTCTTCACTTTTCTAAATACTACTTCTCAAAGCATACTCTTTAAAACTGAAATTCTATCTTCTTTTCTTACTTTACTTCTTCACTTTTCTAAATACTACTTCTCAAAGCATACTCTTTAAAACTGAAATTTATCTTCTTTTCTTACTTTACTTCTTCACTTTTCTAAATACTACTTCTCAAAGCATACTCTTTAAAACTGAAATTTATCTTCTTTTCTTACTTTACTTCTTCACTTTTATAAATACTACTTCTCAAAGCATACTCTTTAAAACTGAAATTTATCTTCTTTTCTTACTTTACTTCTTTACTTTTCTAAATACTACTTCTCAAAGCATACTCTTTAAAACTGAAATTCTATCTTCTTTTCTTACTTTACTTCTTCACTTTTCTAAATACTACTTCTCAAAGCATACTCTTTAAAACTGAAATTCTATCTTCTTTTCTTACTTTACTTCTTCACTTTTCTAAATACTTATTACATAAAACATACTCTTTAAAACTGAAATTCTATCTTCTTTTCTTACTTTACTTCTTCACTTTTCTAAATACTACTTCTCAAAGCATACTCTTTAAAACTGAAATTCTATCTTCTTTTCTTACTTTACTTCTTCACTTTTCTAAATACTACTTCTCAAAGCATACTCTTTAAAACTGAAATTCTATCTTCTTTTCTTACTTTACTTCTTCACTTTTCTAAATACTACTTCTCAAAGCATACTCTTTAAAACTGAAATTCTATCTTCTTTTCTTGCTTTACTTCTTCACTTTTCTAAATACTACTTCTCAAAGCATACTCTTTAAAACTGAAATTTATCTTCTTTTCTTACTTTACTTCTTCACTTTTATAAATACTACTTCTCAAAGCATACTCTTTAAAACTGAAATTATATCTTCTTTTCTTACTTTACTTCTTCACTTTTCTAATTACAATTACTTCTCAAAGCATACTCTTTAAAACTGAAATTCTATCTTCTTTTCTTACTTTACTTCTTTACTTTTCTAAATACTACTTCTCAAAGCATACTCTTTAAAACTGAAATTCTATCTTCTTTTCTTACTTTACTTCTTCACTTTTCTAAATACTACTTCTCAAAGCATACTCTTTAAAACTGAAATTTATCTTCTTTTCTTACTTTACTTCTTCACTTTTATAAATACTACTTCTCAAAGCATACTCTTTAAAACTGAAATTTATCTTCTTTTCTTACTTTACTTCTTTACTTTTCTAAATGCAATTACTTCTCAAAGCATACTCTTTAAAACTGAAATTCTATCTTCTTTTCTTACTTTACTTCTTCACTTTTCTAAATACTTATTACATAAAACATACTCTTTAAAACTGAAATTCTATCTTCTTTTCTTACTTTACTTCTTCACTTTTCTAAATACTACTTCTCAAAGCATACTCTTTAAAACTGAAATTCTATCTTCTTTTCTTGCTTTACTTCTTCACTTTTCTAAATACTACTTCTCAAAGCATACTCTTTAAAACTGAAATTCTATCTTCTTTTCTTACTTTACTTCTTCACTTTTCTAAATACTTATTACATAAAACATACTCTTTAAAACTGAAATTCTATCTTCTTTTCTTACTTTACTTCTTCACTTTTCTAAATACTACTTCTCAAAGCATACTCTTTAAAACTGAAATTTATCTTCTTTTCTTACTTTACTTCTTCACTTTTCTAAATACTTATTACATAAAACATACTCTTTAAAACTGAAATTCTATCTTCTTTTCTTACTTTACTTCTTCACTTTTCTAATTACAATTACTTCTCAAAGCATACTCTTTAAAACTGAAATTCTATCTTCTTTTCTTACTTTACTTCTTTACTTTTCTAAATACTACTTCTCAAAGCATACTCTTTAAAACTGAAATTCTATCTTCTTTTCTTACTTTACTTCTTCACTTTTCTAAATACTTATTACATAAAACATACTCTTTAAAACTGAAATTCTATCTTCTTTTCTTACTTTACTTCTTCACTTTTCTAAATACTACTTCTCAAAGCATACTCTTTAAAACTGAAATTCTATCTTCTTTTCTTACTTTACTTCTTCACTTTTCTAAATACTACTTCTCAAAGCATACTCTTTAAAACTGAAATTTATCTTCTTTTCTTACTTTACTTCTTCACTTTTATAAATACTACTTCTCAAAGCATACTCTTTAAAACTGAAATTTATCTTCTTTTCTTACTTTACTTCTTTACTTTTCTAAATGCAATTACTTCTCAAAGCATACTCTTTAAAACTGAAATTCTATCTTCTTTTCTTACTTTACTTCTTCACTTTTCTAAATACTTATTACATAAAACATACTCTTTAAAACTGAAATTCTATCTTCTTTTCTTACTTTACTTCTTCACTTTTCTAAATACTACTTCTCAAAGCATACTCTTTAAAACTGAAATTCTATCTTCTTTTCTTGCTTTACTTCTTCACTTTTCTAAATACTACTTCTCAAAGCATACTCTTTAAAACTGAAATTCTATCTTCTTTTCTTACTTTACTTCTTCACTTTTCTAAATACTTATTACATAAAACATACTCTTTAAAACTGAAATTCTATCTTCTTTTCTTACTTTACTTCTTCACTTTTCTAAATACTACTTCTCAAAGCATACTCTTTAAAACTGAAATTTATCTTCTTTTCTTACTTTACTTCTTCACTTTTCTAAATACTTATTACATAAAACATACTCTTTAAAACTGAAATTCTATCTTCTTTTCTTACTTTACTTCTTCACTTTTCTAAATACTACTTCTCAAAGCATACTCTTTAAAACTGAAATTCTATCTTCTTTTCTTACTTTACTTCTTCACTTTTCTAAATACTACTTCTCAAAGCATACTCTTTAAAACTGAAATTCTATCTTCTTTTCTTACTTTACTTCTTTACTTTTCTAAATACTACTTCTCAAAGCATACTCTTTAAAACTGAAATTTATCTTCTTTTCTTACTTTACTTCTTCACTTTTATAAATACTACTTCTCAAAGCATACTCTTTAAAACTGAAATTCTATCTTCTTTTCTTGCTTTACTTCTTCACTTTTCTAAATACTACTTCTCAAAGCATACTCTTTAAAACTGAAATTCTATCTTCTTTTCTTACTTTACTTCTTTACTTTTCTAAATACTACTTCTCAAAGCATACTCTTTAAAACTGAAATTCTATCTTCTTTTCTTACTTTACTTCTTCACTTTTCTAAATACTACTTCTCAAAGCATACTCTTTAAAACTGAAATTCTATCTTCTTTTCTTACTTTACTTCTTCACTTTTCTAAATACTACTTCTCAAAGCATACTCTTTAAAACTGAAATTCTATCTTCTTTTCTTACTTTACTTCTTCACTTTTCTAAATACTACTTCTCAAAGCATACTCTTTAAAACTGAAATTTATCTTCTTTTCTTACTTTACTTCTTCACTTTTCTAAATACTACTTCTCAAAGCATACTCTTTAAAACTGAAATTTATCTTCTTTTCTTACTTTACTTCTTCACTTTTATAAATACTACTTCTCAAAGCATACTCTTTAAAACTGAAATTTATCTTCTTTTCTTACTTTACTTCTTCACTTTTATAAATACTACTTCTCAAAGCATACTCTTTAAAACTGAAATTCTATCTTCTTTTCTTACTTTACTTCTTCACTTTTCTAAATACTACTTCTCAAAGCATACTCTTTAAAACTGAAATTTATCTTCTTTTCTTACTTTACTTCTTCACTTTTCTAAATACTTACTTACATCAAAGCATACTCTTTAAAACTGAAATTCTATCTTCTTTTCTTACTTTACTTCTTCACTTTTCTAAATACTACTTACATCAAAGCATACTCTTTAAAACTGAAATTCTATCTTCTTTTCTTACTTTACTTCTTCACTTTTCTAAATACTACTTCTCAAAGCATACTCTTTAAAACTGAAATTTATCTTCTTTTCTTACTTTACTTCTTCACTTTTCTAAATACTACTTCTCAAAGCATACTCTTTAAAACTGAAATTCTATCTTCTTTTCTTACTTTACTTCTTCACTTTTCTAAATACTACTTCTCAAAGCATACTCTTTAAAACTGAAATTCTATCTTCTTTTCTTGCTTTACTTCTTCACTTTTATAAATACTACTTCTCAAAGCATACTCTTTAAAACTGAAATTCTATCTTCTTTTCTTGCTTTACTTCTTCACTTTTATAAATACTACTTCTCAAAGCATACTCTTTAAAACTGAAATTCTATCTTCTTTTCTTGCTTTACTTCTTCACTTTTCTAAATACTTACTTACATCAAACATACTCTTTAAAACTGAAATTCTATCTTCTTTTTCTTACTTTACTTCTTCACTTTTCTAAATACTTATTACATAAAACATACTCTTTAAAACTGAAATTCTATCTTCTTTTCTTACTTTACTTCTTCACTTTTCTAAATACTACTTCTCAAAGCATACTCTTTAAAACTGAAATTTATCTTCTTTTCTTACTTTACTTCTTCACTTTTCTAAATACTTATTACATAAAACATACTCTTTAAAACTGAAATTCTATCTTCTTTTCTTACTTTACTTCTTCACTTTTCTAAATACTACTTCTCAAAGCATACTCTTTAAAACTGAAATTCTATCTTCTTTTCTTACTTTACTTCTTCACTTTTCTAAATACTACTTCTCAAAGCATACTCTTTAAAACTGAAATTCTATCTTCTTTTCTTACTTTACTTCTTCACTTTTATAAATACTACTTCTCAAAGCATACTCTTTAAAACTGAAATTCTATCTTCTTTTCTTACTTTACTTCTTCACTTTTCTAAATACTACTTCTCAAAGCATACTCTTTAAAACTGAAATTCTATCTTCTTTTTCTTGCTTTACTTCTTCACTTTTCTAAATACTACTTCTCAAAGCATACTCTTTAAAACTGAAATTCTATCTTCTTTTCTTGCTTTACTTCTTTACTTTTCTAAATACTACTTCTCAAAGCATACTCTTTAAAACTGAAATTTATCTTCTTTTCTTACTTTACTTCTTCACTTTTATAAATACTACTTCTCAAAGCATACTCTTTAAAACTGAAATTCTATCTTCTTTTCTTACTTTACTTCTTCACTTTTATAAATACTACTTCTCAAAGCATACTCTTTAAA
>CAMPDV010003357.1:0-45450 GCA_946699065.1 Loxodes magnus | reverse complement strand
AAATATAAGTTAGAATATCCAAAATGTTAGTTATTATGTCACAATTACGAATCTGTATTCGGTTTGTCAAGATATGCTTGTAAATGAAAGTTAGTCTATAGAAAAGTGAAGAAGTAAAGTAAGAAAAGAATATAGAATTTCAGTTTTAAGGAGTATGCTTTGAGAAGTAATAAGTATTTAGAAAAGTGAAGAAGTAAAGTAAGAAAAGAATATCTAATGATAAGTTTTCGTAGCATGCACTAAAATATAAGTTAGAATATCCAAAATGTTAGTTATTATGTCACAATTACGAATCTGTATTCGGTTTGTCAAGATATGCTTGTAGATGAAAGTTAGCCTATAGAAAAGTGAAGAAGTAAAGTAAGAAAAGAAGATAGAATTTCAGTTTTAAGGAGTATGCTTTGAGAAGTAATAAGTATTTAGAAAAGTGAAGAAGTAAAGTAAGAAAAGAATATCTAATGATAAGTTTTCGTAGCAAGCACTAAAATATAAGTTAGAATATCCAAAATGTTAGTAATAATATAATAATTACGAATCTGTATTCGGTTTGTCAAGATATGCTTGTAGATGAAAGTTAGCCTATAGAAAAGTGAAGAAGTAAAGTAAGAAAAGAAGATAGAATTTCAGTTTTAAGGAGTATGCTTTGAGAAGTAATAAGTATTTAGAAAAGTGAAGAAGTAAAGTAAGAAAAGAATATCTAATGATAAGTTTTCGTAGCAAGCACTAAAATATAAGTTAGAATATCCAAAATGTTAGTTATTATGTCACAATTACGAATCTGTATTCGGTTTGTCAAGATATGCTTGTAAATGAAAGTTAGTCTATAGAAAAGTGAAGAAGTAAAGTAAGAAAAGAATATAGAATTTCAGTTTTAAGGAGTATGCTTTGAGAAGTAATAAGTATTTAGAAAAGTGAAGAAGTAAAGTAAGAAAAGAATATCTAATGATAAGTTTTCGTAGCATGCACTAAAATATAAGTTAGAATATCCAAAATGTTAGTTATTATGTCACAATTACGAATCTGTATTCGGTTTGTCAAGATATGCTTGTAGATGAAAGTTAGTCTATAGAAAAGTGAAGAAGTAAAGTAAGAAAATAATATAGAATTTCAGTTTTAAGGAGTATGCTTTGAGAAGTAATAAGTATTTAGAAAAGTGAAGAAGTAAAGTAAGAAAAGAATATCTAATGATAAGTTTTCGTAGCATGCACTAAAATATAAGTTAGAATATCCAAATGTTAGTTATTATGTCACAATTACGAATCTGTATTCGGTTTGTCAAGATATGCTTGTAGATGAAAGTTAGCCTATAGAAAAGTGAAGAAGTAAAGTAAGAAAAGAAGATAGAATTTCAGTTTTAAGGAGTATGCTTTGAGAAGTAATAAGTATTTAGAAAAGTGAAGAAGTAAAGTAAGAAAAGAATATCTAATGATAAGTTTTCGTAGCATGCACTAAAATATAAGTTAGAATATCCAAAATGTTAGTTATTATGTCACAATTACGAATCTGTATTCGGTTTGTCAAGATATGCTTGTAAATGAAAGTTAGTCTATAGAAAAGTGAAGAAGTAAAGTAAGAAAAGAATATAGAATTTCAGTTTTAAGGAGTATGCTTTGAGAAGTAATAAGTATTTAGAAAAGTGAAGAAGTAAAGTAAGAAAAGAATATCTAATGATAAGTTTTCGTAGCATGCACTAAAATATAAGTTAGAATATCCAAAATGTTAGTTATTATGTCACAATTACGAATCTGTATTCGGTTTGTCAAGATATGCTTGTAGATGAAAGTTAGTCTATAGAAAAGTGAAGAAGTAAAGTAAGAAAATAATATAGAATTTCAGTTTTAAGGAGTATGCTTTGAGAAGTAATAAGTATTTAGAAAAGTGAAGAAGTAAAGTAAGAAAAGAATATCTAATGATAAGTTTTCGTAGCAAGCACTAAAATATAAGTTAGAATATCCAAAATGTTAGTTATTATGTCACAATTACGAATCTGTATTCGGTTTGTCAAGATATGCTTGTAGATGAAAGTTAGCCTATAGAAAAGTGAAGAAGTAAAGTAAGAAAAGAAGATAGAATTTCAGTTTTAAGGAGTATGCTTTGAGAAGTAATAAGTATTTAGAAAAGTGAAGAAGTAAAGTAAGAAAAGAATATCTAATGATAAGTTTTCGTAGCAAGCACTAAAATATAAGTTAGAATATCCAAAATGTTAGTTATTATGTCACAATTACGAATCTGTATTCGGTTTGTCAAGATATGCTTGTAGATGAAAGTTAGCCTATAGAAAAGTGAAGAAGTAAAGTAAGAAAAGAAGATAGAATTTCAGTTTTAAGGAGTATGCTTTGAGAAGTAATAAGTATTTAGAAAAGTGAAGAAGTAAAGTAAGAAAAGAATATCTAATGATAAGTTTTCGTAGCAAGCACTAAAATATAAGTTAGAATATCCAAAATGTTAGTAATAATATAATAATTACGAATCTGTATTCGGTTTGTCAAGATATGCTTGTAGATGAAAGTTAGCCTATAGAAAAGTGAAGAAGTAAAGTAAGAAAAGAAGATAGAATTTCAGTTTTAAGGAGTATGCTTTGAGAAGTAATAAGTATTTAGAAAAGTGAAGAAGTAAAGTAAGAAAAGAATATCTAATGATAAGTTTTCGTAGCAAGCACTAAAATATAAGTTAGAATATCCAAAATGTTAGTTATTATGTCACAATTACGAATCTGTATTCGGTTTGTCAAGATATGCTTGTAAATGAAAGTTAGTCTATAGAAAAGTGAAGAAGTAAAGTAAGAAAAGAATATAGAATTTCAGTTTAAGGAGTATGCTTTGAGAAGTAATAAGTATTTAGAAAAGTGAAGAAGTAAAGTAAGAAAAGAATATCTAATGATAAGTTTTCGTAGCATGCACTAAAATATAAGTTAGAATATCCAAAATGTTAGTTATTATGTCACAATTACGAATCTGTATTCGGTTTGTCAAGATATGCTTGTAGATGAAAGTTAGTCTATAGAAAAGTGAAGAAGTAAAGTAAGAAAATAATATAGAATTTCAGTTTTTAAGGAGTATGCTTTGAGAAGTAATAAGTATTTAGAAAAGTGAAGAAGTAAAGTAAGAAAAGAATATCTAATGATAAGTTTTCGTAGCAAGCACTAAAATATAAGTTAGAATATCCAAAATGTTAGTTATTATGTCACAATTACGAATCTGTATTCGGTTTGTCAAGATATGCTTGTAGATGAAAGTTAGCCTATAGAAAAGTGAAGAAGTAAAGTAAGAAAAGAAGATAGAATTTCAGTTTTAAGGAGTATGCTTTGAGAAGTAATAAGTATTTAGAAAAGTGAAGAAGTAAAGTAAGAAAAGAATATCTAATGATAAGTTTTCGTAGCAAGCACTAAAATATAAGTTAGAATATCCAAAATGTTAGTTATTATGTCACAATTACGAATCTGTATTCGGTTAGTCAAGATATGCTTGTAGATGAAAGTTAGCCTATAGAAAAGTGAAGAAGTAAAGTAAGAAAAGAAGATAGAATTTCAGTTTTAAGGAGTATGCTTTTGAGAAGTAATAAGTATTTAGAAAAGTGAAGAAGTAAAGTAAGAAAAGAATATCTAATGATAAGTTTTCGTAGCATGCACTAAAATATAAGTTAGAATATCCAAAATGTAGTTATTATGTCACAATTACGAATCTGTATTCGGTTTGTCAAGATATGCTTGTAGATGAAAGTTAGTCTATAGAAAAGTGAAGAAGTAAAGTAAGAAAATAATATAGAATTTCAGTTTTAAGGAGTATGCTTTGAGAAGTAATAAGTATTTAGAAAAGTGAAGAAGTAAAGTAAGAAAAGAATATCTAATGATAAGTTTTCGTAGCAAGCACTAAAATATAAGTTAGAATATCCAAAATGTTAGTTATTATGTCACAATTACGAATCTGTATTCGGTTTGTCAAGATATGCTTGTAGATGAAAGTTAGTCTATAGAAAAGTGAAGAAGTAAAGTAAGAAAAGAATATAGAATTTCAGTTTTAAGGAGTATGCTTTGAGAAGTAATAAGTATTTAGAAAAGTGAAGAAGTAAAGTAAGAAAAGAATATCTAATGATAAGTTTTCGTAGCATGCACTAAAATATAAGTTAGAATATCCAAAATGTTAGTTATTATGTCACAATTACGAATCTGTATTCGGTTTGTCAAGATATGCTTGTAGATGAAAGTTAGCCTATAGAAAAGTGAAGAAGTAAAGTAAGAAAAGAAGATAGAATTTCAGTTTTAAGGAGTATGCTTTGAGAAGTAATAAGTATTTAGAAAAGTGAAGAAGTAAAGTAAGAAAAGAATATCTAATGATAAGTTTTCGTAGCAAGCACTAAAATATAAGTTAGAATATCCAAAATGTTAGTTATTATGTCACAATTACGAATCTGTATTCGGTTAGTCAAGATATGCTTGTAGATGAAAGTTAGCCTATAGAAAAGTGAAGAAGTAAAGTAAGAAAAGAAGATAGAATTTCAGTTTTAAGGAGTATGCTTTGAGAAGTAATAAGTATTTAGAAAAGTGAAGAAGTAAAGTAAGAAAAGAATATCTAATGATAAGTTTTCGTAGCATGCACTAAAATATAAGTTAGAATATCCAAAATGTTAGTTATTATGTCACAATTACGAATCTGTATTCGGTTTGTCAAGATATGCTTGTAAATGAAAGTTAGTCTATAGAAAAGTGAAGAAGTAAAGTAAGAAAAGAATATAGAATTTCAGTTTTAAGGAGTATGCTTTGAGAAGTAATAAGTATTTAGAAAAGTGAAGAAGTAAAGTAAGAAAAGAATATCTAATGATAAGTTTTCGTAGCATGCACTAAAATATAAGTTAGAATATCCAAAATGTTAGTTATTATGTCACAATTACGAATCTGTATTCGGTTTGTCAAGATATGCTTGTAGATGAAAGTTAGTCTATAGAAAAGTGAAGAAGTAAAGTAAGAAAATAATATAGAATTTCAGTTTTAAGGAGTATGCTTTGAGAAGTAATAAGTATTTAGAAAAGTGAAGAAGTAAAGTAAGAAAAGAATATCTAATGATAAGTTTTCGTAGCAAGCACTAAAATATAAGTTAGAATATCCAAAATGTTAGTTATTATGTCACAATTACGAATCTGTATTCGGTTTGTCAAGATATGCTTGTAGATGAAAGTTAGTCTATAGAAAAGTGAAGAAGTAAAGTAAGAAAAGAATATAGAATTTCAGTTTTAAGGAGTATGCTTTGAGAAGTAATAAGTATTTAGAAAAGTGAAGAAGTAAAGTAAGAAAAGAATATCTAATGATAAGTTTTCGTAGCATGCACTAAAATATAAGTTAGAATATCCAAAATGTTAGTTATTATGTCACAATTACGAATCTGTATTCGGTTTGTCAAGATATGCTTGTAGATGAAAGTTAGCCTATAGAAAAGTGAAGAAGTAAAGTAAGAAAAGAAGATAGAATTTCAGTTTTAAGGAGTATGCTTTGAGAAGTAATAAGTATTTAGAAAAGTGAAGAAGTAAAGTAAGAAAAGAATATCTAATGATAAGTTTTCGTAGCAAGCACTAAAATATAAGTTAGAATATCCAAAATGTTAGTTATTATGTCACAATTACGAATCTGTATTCGGTTAGTCAAGATATGCTTGTAGATGAAAGTTAGCCTATAGAAAAGTGAAGAAGTAAAGTAAGAAAAGAAGATAGAATTTCAGTTTTAAGGAGTATGCTTTGAGAAGTAATAAGTATTTAGAAAAGTGAAGAAGTAAAGTAAGAAAAGAATATCTAATGATAAGTTTTCGTAGCATGCACTAAAATATAAGTTAGAATATCCAAAATGTTAGTTATTATGTCACAATTACGAATCTGTATTCGGTTTGTCAAGATATGCTTGTAAATGAAAGTTAGTCTATAGAAAAGTGAAGAAGTAAAGTAAGAAAAGAATATAGAATTTCAGTTTTAAGGAGTATGCTTTGAGAAGTAATAAGTATTTAGAAAAGTGAAGAAGTAAAGTAAGAAAAGAATATCTAATGATAAGTTTTCGTAGCATGCACTAAAATATAAGTTAGAATATCCAAAATGTTAGTTATTATGTCACAATTACGAATCTGTATTCGGTTTGTCAAGATATGCTTGTAGATGAAAGTTAGCCTATAGAAAAGTGAAGAAGTAAAGTAAGAAAAGAAGATAGAATTTCAGTTTTAAGGAGTATGCTTTGAGAAGTAATAAGTATTTAGAAAAGTGAAGAAGTAAAGTAAGAAAAGAATATCTAATGATAAGTTTTCGTAGCATGCACTAAAATATAAGTTAGAATATCCAAAATGTTAGTTATTATGTCACAATTACGAATCTGTATTCGGTTTGTCAAGATATGCTTGTAAATGAAAGTTAGTCTATAGAAAAGTGAAGAAGTAAAGTAAGAAAAGAATATCTAATGATAAGTTTTCGTAGCATGCACTAAAATATAAGTTAGAATATCCAAAATGTTAGTTATTATGTCACAATTACGAATCTGTATTCGGTTTGTCAAGATATGCTTGTAAATGAAAGTTAGTCTATAGAAAAGTGAAGAAGTAAAGTAAGAAAAGAATATAGAATTTCAGTTTTAAGGAGTATGCTTTGAGAAGTAATAAGTATTTAGAAAAGTGAAGAAGTAAAGTAAGAAAAGAATATCTAATGATAAGTTTTCGTAGCATGCACTAAAATATAAGTTAGAATATCCAAAATGTTAGTTATTATGTCACAATTACGAATCTGTATTCGGTTTGTCAAGATATGCTTGTAGATGAAAGTTAGTCTATAGAAAAGTGAAGAAGTAAAGTAAGAAAATAATATAGAATTTCAGTTTTAAGGAGTATGCTTTGAGAAGTAATAAGTATTTAGAAAAGTGAAGAAGTAAAGTAAGAAAAGAATATCTAATGATAAGTTTTCGTAGCAAGCACTAAAATATAAGTTAGAATATCCAAAATGTTAGTTATTATGTCACAATTACGAATCTGTATTCGGTTTGTCAAGATATGCTTGTAGATGAAAGTTAGTCTATAGAAAAGTGAAGAAGTAAAGTAAGAAAAGAATATAGAATTTCAGTTTTAAGGAGTATGCTTTGAGAAGTAATAAGTATTTAGAAAAGTGAAGAAGTAAAGTAAGAAAAGAATATCTAATGATAAGTTTTCGTAGCATGCACTAAAATATAAGTTAGAATATCCAAAATGTTAGTTATTATGTCACAATTACGAATCTGTATTCGGTTTGTCAAGATATGCTTGTAGATGAAAGTTAGTCTATAGAAAAGTGAAGAAGTAAAGTAAGAAAATAATATAGAATTTCAGTTTTAAGGAGTATGCTTTGAGAAGTAATAAGTATTTAGAAAAGTGAAGAAGTAAAGTAAGAAAAGAATATCTAATGATAAGTTTTCGTAGCAAGCACTAAAATATAAGTTAGAATATCCAAAATGTTAGTTATTATGTCACAATTACGAATCTGTATTCGGTTTGTCAAGATATGCTTGTAGATGAAAGTTAGTCTATAGAAAAGTGAAGAAGTAAAGTAAGAAAATAATATAGAATTTCAGTTTTAAGGAGTATGCTTTGAGAAGTAATAAGTATTTAGAAAAGTGAAGAAGTAAAGTAAGAAAAGAATATCTAATGATAAGTTTTCGTAGCAAGCACTAAAATATAAGTTAGAATATCCAAAATGTTAGTTATTATGTCACAATTACGAATCTGTATTCGGTTTGTCAAGATATGCTTGTAGATGAAAGTTAGCCTATAGAAAAGTGAAGAAGTAAAGTAAGAAAAGAAGATAGAATTTCAGTTTTAAGGAGTATGCTTTGAGAAGTAATAAGTATTTAGAAAAGTGAAGAAGTAAAGTAAGAAAAGAATATCTAATGATAAGTTTTCGTAGCAAGCACTAAAATATAAGTTAGAATATCCAAAATGTTAGTTATTATGTCACAATTACGAATCTGTATTCGGTTTGTCAAGATATGCTTGTAAATGAAAGTTAGTCTATAGAAAAGTGAAGAAGTAAAGTAAGAAAAGAATATAGAATTTCAGTTTTAAGGAGTATGCTTTGAGAAGTAATAAGTATTTAGAAAAGTGAAGAAGTAAAGTAAGAAAAGAATATCTAATGATAAGTTTTCGTAGCATGCACTAAAATATAAGTTAGAATATCCAAAATGTTAGTTATTATGTCACAATTACGAATCTGTATTCGGTTTGTCAAGATATGCTTGTAGATGAAAGTTAGTCTATAGAAAAGTGAAGAAGTAAAGTAAGAAAATAATATAGAATTTCAGTTTTAAGGAGTATGCTTTGAGAAGTAATAAGTATTTAGAAAAGTGAAGAAGTAAAGTAAGAAAAGAATATCTAATGATAAGTTTTCGTAGCAAGCACTAAAATATAAGTTAGAATATCCAAAATGTTAGTTATTATGTCACAATTACGAATCTGTATTCGGTTTGTCAAGATATGCTTGTAAATGAAAGTTAGTCTATAGAAAAGTGAAGAAGTAAAGTAAGAAAAGAATATAGAATTTCAGTTTTAAGGAGTATGCTTTGAGAAGTAATAAGTATTTAGAAAAGTGAAGAAGTAAAGTAAGAAAAGAATATCTAATGATAAGTTTTCGTAGCATGCACTAAAATATAAGTTAGAATATCCAAAATGTTAGTTATTATGTCACAATTACGAATCTGTATTCGGTTTGTCAAGATATGCTTGTAGATGAAAGTTAGTCTATAGAAAAGTGAAGAAGTAAAGTAAGAAAATAATATAGAATTTCAGTTTTAAGGAGTATGCTTTGAGAAGTAATAAGTATTTAGAAAAGTGAAGAAGTAAAGTAAGAAAAGAATATCTAATGATAAGTTTTCGTAGCAAGCACTAAAATATAAGTTAGAATATCCAAAATGTTAGTTATTATGTCACAATTACGAATCTGTATTCGGTTAGTCAAGATATGCTTGTAGATGAAAGTTAGCCTATAGAAAAGTGAAGAAGTAAAGTAAGAAAAGAAGATAGAATTTCAGTTTTAAGGAGTATGCTTTGAGAAGTAATAAGTATTTAGAAAAGTGAAGAAGTAAAGTAAGAAAAGAATATCTAATGATAAGTTTTCGTAGCATGCACTAAAATATAAGTTAGAATATCCAAAATGTTAGTTATTATGTCACAATTACGAATCTGTATTCGGTTTGTCAAGATATGCTTGTAAATGAAAGTTAGTCTATAGAAAAGTGAAGAAGTAAAGTAAGAAAAGAATATAGAATTTCAGTTTTAAGGAGTATGCTTTGAGAAGTAATAAGTATTTAGAAAAGTGAAGAAGTAAAGTAAGAAAAGAATATCTAATGATAAGTTTTCGTAGCATGCACTAAAATATAAGTTAGAATATCCAAAATGTTAGTTATTATGTCACAATTACGAATCTGTATTCGGTTTGTCAAGATATGCTTGTAGATGAAAGTTAGTCTATAGAAAAGTGAAGAAGTAAAGTAAGAAAATAATATAGAATTTCAGTTTTAAGGAGTATGCTTTGAGAAGTAATAAGTATTTAGAAAAGTGAAGAAGTAAAGTAAGAAAAGAATATCTAATGATAAGTTTTCGTAGCAAGCACTAAAATATAAGTTAGAATATCCAAAATGTTAGTTATTATGTCACAATTACGAATCTGTATTCGGTTTGTCAAGATATGCTTGTAAATGAAAGTTAGTCTATAGAAAAGTGAAGAAGTAAAGTAAGAAAAGAATATAGAATTTCAGTTTTAAGGAGTATGCTTTGAGAAGTAATAAGTATTTAGAAAAGTGAAGAAGTAAAGTAAGAAAAGAATATCTAATGATAAGTTTTCGTAGCATGCACTAAAATATAAGTTAGAATATCCAAAATGTTAGTTATTATGTCACAATTACGAATCTGTATTCGGTTTGTCAAGATATGCTTGTAGATGAAAGTTAGTCTATAGAAAAGTGAAGAAGTAAAGTAAGAAAATAATATAGAATTTCAGTTTTAAGGAGTATGCTTTGAGAAGTAATAAGTATTTAGAAAAGTGAAGAAGTAAAGTAAGAAAAGAATATCTAATGATAAGTTTTCGTAGCAAGCACTAAAATATAAGTTAGAATATCCAAAATGTTAGTTATTATGTCACAATTACGAATCTGTATTCGGTTTGTCAAGATATGCTTGTAAATGAAAGTTAGTCTATAGAAAAGTGAAGAAGTAAAGTAAGAAAAGAATATAGAATTTCAGTTTTAAGGAGTATGCTTTGAGAAGTAATAAGTATTTAGAAAAGTGAAGAAGTAAAGTAAGAAAAGAATATCTAATGATAAGTTTTCGTAGCATGCACTAAAATATAAGTTAGAATATCCAAAATGTTAGTTATTATGTCACAATTACGAATCTGTATTCGGTTTGTCAAGATATGCTTGTAGATGAAAGTTAGTCTATAGAAAAGTGAAGAAGTAAAGTAAGAAAATAATATAGAATTTCAGTTTTAAGGAGTATGCTTTGAGAAGTAATAAGTATTTAGAAAAGTGAAGAAGTAAAGTAAGAAAAGAATATCTAATGATAAGTTTTCGTAGCAAGCACTAAAATATAAGTTAGAATATCCAAAATGTTAGTTATTATGTCACAATTACGAATCTGTATTCGGTTTGTCAAGATATGCTTGTAGATGAAAGTTAGTCTATAGAAAAGTGAAGAAGTAAAGTAAGAAAAGAATATAGAATTTCAGTTTTAAGGAGTATGCTTTGAGAAGTAATAAGTATTTAGAAAAGTGAAGAAGTAAAGTAAGAAAAGAATATCTAATGATAAGTTTTCGTAGCAAGCACTAAAATATAAGTTAGAATATCCAAAATGTTAGTTATTATGTCACAATTACGAATCTGTATTCGGTTTGTCAAGATATGCTTGTAGATGAAAGTTAGCCTATAGAAAAGTGAAGAAGTAAAGTAAGAAAAGAAGATAGAATTTCAGTTTTAAGGAGTATGCTTTGAGAAGTAATAAGTATTTAGAAAAGTGAAGAAGTAAAGTAAGAAAAGAATATCTAATGATAAGTTTTCGTAGCAAGCACTAAAATATAAGTTAGAATATCCAAAATGTTAGTTATTATGTCACAATTACGAATCTGTATTCGGTTTGTCAAGATATGCTTGTAGATGAAAGTTAGTCTATAGAAAAGTGAAGAAGTAAAGTAAGAAAAGAAGATAGAATTTCAGTTTTAAGGAGTATGCTTTGAGAAGTAATAAGTATTTAGAAAAGTGAAGAAGTAAAGTAAGAAAAGAATATCTAATGATAAGTTTTCGTAGCAAGCACTAAAATATAAGTTAGAATATCCAAAATGTTAGTTATTATGTCACAATTACGAATCTGTATTCGGTTTGTCAAGATATGCTTGTAGATGAAAGTTAGTCTATAGAAAAGTGAAGAAGTAAAGTAAGAAAAGAATATAGAATTTCAGTTTTAAGGAGTATGCTTTGAGAAGTAATAAGTATTTAGAAAAGTGAAGAAGTAAAGTAAGAAAAGAATATCTAATGATAAGTTTTCGTAGCAAGCACTAAAATATAAGTTAGAATATCCAAAATGTTAGTTATTATGTCACAATTACGAATCTGTATTCGGTTTGTCAAGATATGCTTGTAGATGAAAGTTAGTCTATAGAAAAGTGAAGAAGTAAAGTAAGAAAAGAATATAGAATTTCAGTTTTAAGGAGTATGCTTTGAGAAGTAATAAGTATTTAGAAAAGTGAAGAAGTAAAGTAAGAAAAGAATATCTAATGATAAGTTTTCGTAGCAAGCACTAAAATATAAGTTAGAATATCCAAAATGTTAGTTATTATGTCACAATTACGAATCTGTATTCGGTTTGTCAAGATATGCTTGTAGATGAAAGTTAGTCTATAGAAAAGTGAAGAAGTAAAGTAAGAAAAGAATATAGAATTTCAGTTTTAAGGAGTATGCTTTGAGAAGTAATAAGTATTTAGAAAAGTGAAGAAGTAAAGTAAGAAAAGAATATCTAATGATAAGTTTTCGTAGCAAGCACTAAAATATAAGTTAGAATATCCAAAATGTTAGTTATTATGTCACAATTACGAATCTGTATTCGGTTTGTCAAGATATGCTTGTAGATGAAAGTTAGTCTATAGAAAAGTGAAGAAGTAAAGTAAGAAAATAATATAGAATTTCAGTTTTAAGGAGTATGCTTTGAGAAGTAATAAGTATTTAGAAAAGTGAAGAAGTAAAGTAAGAAAAGAATATCTAATGATAAGTTTTCGTAGCAAGCACTAAAATATAAGTTAGAATATCCAAAATGTTAGTTATTATGTCACAATTACGAATCTGTATTCGGTTTGTCAAGATATGCTTGTAGATGAAAGTTAGCCTATAGAAAAGTGAAGAAGTAAAGTAAGAAAAGAAGATAGAATTTCAGTTTTAAGGAGTATGCTTTGAGAAGTAATAAGTATTTAGAAAAGTGAAGAAGTAAAGTAAGAAAAGAATATCTAATGATAAGTTTTCGTAGCATGCACTAAAATATAAGTTAGAATATCCAAAATGTTAGTTATTATGTCACAATTACGAATCTGTATTCGGTTTGTCAAGATATGCTTGTAAATGAAAGTTAGTCTATAGAAAAGTGAAGAAGTAAAGTAAGAAAAGAATATAGAATTTCAGTTTTAAGGAGTATGCTTTGAGAAGTAATAAGTATTTAGAAAAGTGAAGAAGTAAAGTAAGAAAAGAATATCTAATGATAAGTTTTCGTAGCATGCACTAAAATATAAGTTAGAATATCCAAAATGTTAGTTATTATGTCACAATTACGAATCTGTATTCGGTTTGTCAAGATATGCTTGTAGATGAAAGTTAGTCTATAGAAAAGTGAAGAAGTAAAGTAAGAAAATAATATAGAATTTCAGTTTTAAGGAGTATGCTTTGAGAAGTAATAAGTATTTAGAAAAGTGAAGAAGTAAAGTAAGAAAAGAATATCTAATGATAAGTTTTCGTAGCAAGCACTAAAATATAAGTTAGAATATCCAAAATGTTAGTTATTATGTCACAATTACGAATCTGTATTCGGTTTGTCAAGATATGCTTGTAGATGAAAGTTAGTCTATAGAAAAGTGAAGAAGTAAAGTAAGAAAAGAATATAGAATTTCAGTTTTAAGGAGTATGCTTTGAGAAGTAATAAGTATTTAGAAAAGTGAAGAAGTAAAGTAAGAAAAGAATATCTAATGATAAGTTTTCGTAGCAAGCACTAAAATATAAGTTAGAATATCCAAAATGTTAGTTATTATGTCACAATTACGAATCTGTATTCGGTTTGTCAAGATATGCTTGTAGATGAAAGTTAGTCTATAGAAAAGTGAAGAAGTAAAGTAAGAAAAGAATATAGAATTTCAGTTTTAAGGAGTATGCTTTGAGAAGTAATAAGTATTTAGAAAAGTGAAGAAGTAAAGTAAGAAAAGAATATCTAATGATAAGTTTTCGTAGCATGCACTAAAATATAAGTTAGAATATCCAAAATGTTAGTTATTATGTCACAATTACGAATCTGTATTCGGTTTGTCAAGATATGCTTGTAGATGAAAGTTAGTCTATAGAAAAGTGAAGAAGTAAAGTAAGAAAATAATATAGAATTTCAGTTTTAAGGAGTATGCTTTGAGAAGTAATAAGTATTTAGAAAAGTGAAGAAGTAAAGTAAGAAAAGAATATCTAATGATAAGTTTTCGTAGCAAGCACTAAAATATAAGTTAGAATATCCAAAATGTTAGTTATTATGTCACAATTACGAATCTGTATTCGGTTTGTCAAGATATGCTTGTAGATGAAAGTTAGTCTATAGAAAAGTGAAGAAGTAAAGTAAGAAAAGAATATAGAATTTCAGTTTTAAGGAGTATGCTTTGAGAAGTAATAAGTATTTAGAAAAGTGAAGAAGTAAAGTAAGAAAAGAATATCTAATGATAAGTTTTCGTAGCAAGCACTAAAATATAAGTTAGAATATCCAAAATGTTAGTTATTATGTCACAATTACGAATCTGTATTCGGTTTGTCAAGATATGCTTGTAGATGAAAGTTAGTCTATAGAAAAGTGAAGAAGTAAAGTAAGAAAAGAATATAGAATTTCAGTTTTAAGGAGTATGCTTTGAGAAGTAATAAGTATTTAGAAAAGTGAAGAAGTAAAGTAAGAAAAGAATATCTAATGATAAGTTTTCGTAGCAAGCACTAAAATATAAGTTAGAATATCCAAAATGTTAGTTATTATGTCACAATTACGAATCTGTATTCGGTTTGTCAAGATATGCTTGTAGATGAAAGTTAGTCTATAGAAAAGTGAAGAAGTAAAGTAAGAAAAGAATATAGAATTTCAGTTTTAAGGAGTATGCTTTGAGAAGTAATAAGTATTTAGAAAAGTGAAGAAGTAAAGTAAGAAAAGAATATCTAATGATAAGTTTTCGTAGCATGCACTAAAATATAAGTTAGAATATCCAAAATGTTAGTAATAATATAATAATTACGAATCTGTATTCGGTTTGTCAAGATATGCTTGTAGATGAAAGTTAGCCTATAGAAAAGTGAAGAAGTAAAGTAAGAAAAGAAGATAGAATTTCAGTTTTAAGGAGTATGCTTTGAGAAGTAATAAGTATTTAGAAAAGTGAAGAAGTAAAGTAAGAAAAGAATATCTAATGATAAGTTTTCGTAGCATGCACTAAAATATAAGTTAGAATATCCAAAATGTTAGTTATTATGTCACAATTACGAATCTGTATTCGGTTTGTCAAGATATGCTTGTAGATGAAAGTTAGCCTATAGAAAAGTGAAGAAGTAAAGTAAGAAAAGAAGATAGAATTTCAGTTTTAAGGAGTATGCTTTGAGAAGTAATAAGTATTTAGAAAAGTGAAGAAGTAAAGTAAGAAAAGAATATCTAATGATAAGTTTTCGTAGCAAGCACTAAAATATAAGTTAGAATATCCAAAATGTTAGTTATTATGTCACAATTACGAATCTGTATTCGGTTTGTCAAGATATGCTTGTAAATGAAAGTTAGTCTATAGAAAAGTGAAGAAGTAAAGTAAGAAAAGAATATAGAATTTCAGTTTTAAGGAGTATGCTTTGAGAAGTAATAAGTATTTAGAAAAGTGAAGAAGTAAAGTAAGAAAAGAATATCTAATGATAAGTTTTCGTAGCATGCACTAAAATATAAGTTAGAATATCCAAAATGTTAGTTATTATGTCACAATTACGAATCTGTATTCGGTTTGTCAAGATATGCTTGTAGATGAAAGTTAGTCTATAGAAAAGTGAAGAAGTAAAGTAAGAAAATAATATAGAATTTCAGTTTTAAGGAGTATGCTTTGAGAAGTAATAAGTATTTAGAAAAGTGAAGAAGTAAAGTAAGAAAAGAATATCTAATGATAAGTTTTCGTAGCAAGCACTAAAATATAAGTTAGAATATCCAAAATGTTAGTTATTATGTCACAATTACGAATCTGTATTCGGTTTGTCAAGATATGCTTGTAGATGAAAGTTAGTCTATAGAAAAGTGAAGAAGTAAAGTAAGAAAAGAATATAGAATTTCAGTTTTAAGGAGTATGCTTTGAGAAGTAATAAGTATTTAGAAAAGTGAAGAAGTAAAGTAAGAAAAGAATATCTAATGATAAGTTTTCGTAGCATGCACTAAAATATAAGTTAGAATATCCAAAATGTTAGTTATTATGTCACAATTACGAATCTGTATTCGGTTTGTCAAGATATGCTTGTAGATGAAAGTTAGCCTATAGAAAAGTGAAGAAGTAAAGTAAGAAAAGAAGATAGAATTTCAGTTTTAAGGAGTATGCTTTGAGAAGTAATAAGTATTTAGAAAAGTGAAGAAGTAAAGTAAGAAAAGAATATCTAATGATAAGTTTTCGTAGCAAGCACTAAAATATAAGTTAGAATATCCAAAATGTTAGTTATTATGTCACAATTACGAATCTGTATTCGGTTTGTCAAGATATGCTTGTAGATGAAAGTTAGTCTATAGAAAAGTGAAGAAGTAAAGTAAGAAAAGAATATAGAATTTCAGTTTTAAGGAGTATGCTTTGAGAAGTAATAAGTATTTAGAAAAGTGAAGAAGTAAAGTAAGAAAAGAATATCTAATGATAAGTTTTCGTAGCATGCACTAAAATATAAGTTAGAATATCCAAAATGTTAGTTATTATGTCACAATTACGAATCTGTATTCGGTTTGTCAAGATATGCTTGTAGATGAAAGTTAGCCTATAGAAAAGTGAAGAAGTAAAGTAAGAAAAGAAGATAGAATTTCAGTTTTAAGGAGTATGCTTTGAGAAGTAATAAGTATTTAGAAAAGTGAAGAAGTAAAGTAAGAAAAGAATATCTAATGATAAGTTTTCGTAGCAAGCACTAAAATATAAGTTAGAATATCCAAAATGTTAGTTATTATGTCACAATTACGAATCTGTATTCGGTTTGTCAAGATATGCTTGTAGATGAAAGTTAGCCTATAGAAAAGTGAAGAAGTAAAGTAAGAAAAGAAGATAGAATTTCAGTTTTAAGGAGTATGCTTTGAGAAGTAATAAGTATTTAGAAAAGTGAAGAAGTAAAGTAAGAAAAGAATATCTAATGATAAGTTTTCGTAGCATGCACTAAAATATAAGTTAGAATATCCAAAATGTTAGTTATTATGTCACAATTACGAATCTGTATTCGGTTTGTCAAGATATGCTTGTAGATGAAAGTTAGCCTATAGAAAAGTGAAGAAGTAAAGTAAGAAAAGAAGATAGAATTTCAGTTTTAAGGAGTATGCTTTGAGAAGTAATAAGTATTTAGAAAAGTGAAGAAGTAAAGTAAGAAAAGAATATCTAATGATAAGTTTTCGTAGCAAGCACTAAAATATAAGTTAGAATATCCAAAATGTTAGTTATTATGTCACAATTACGAATCTGTATTCGGTTTGTCAAGATATGCTTGTAGATGAAAGTTAGCCTATAGAAAAGTGAAGAAGTAAAGTAAGAAAAGAAGATAGAATTTCAGTTTTAAGGAGTATGCTTTGAGAAGTAATAAGTATTTAGAAAAGTGAAGAAGTAAAGTAAGAAAAGAATATCTAATGATAAGTTTTCGTAGCATGCACTAAAATATAAGTTAGAATATCCAAAATGTTAGTAATAATATAATAATTACGAATCTGTATTCGGTTTGTCAAGATATGCTTGTAGATGAAAGTTAGCCTATAGAAAAGTGAAGAAGTAAAGTAAGAAAAGAAGATAGAATTTCAGTTTTAAGGAGTATGCTTTGAGAAGTAATAAGTATTTAGAAAAGTGAAGAAGTAAAGTAAGAAAAGAATATCTAATGATAAGTTTTCGTAGCATGCACTAAAATATAAGTTAGAATATCCAAAATGTTAGTTATTATGTCACAATTACGAATCTGTATTCGGTTTGTCAAGATATGCTTGTAGATGAAAGTTAGCCTATAGAAAAGTGAAGAAGTAAAGTAAGAAAAGAAGATAGAATTTCAGTTTTAAGGAGTATGCTTTGAGAAGTAATAAGTATTTAGAAAAGTGAAGAAGTAAAGTAAGAAAAGAATATCTAATGATAAGTTTTCGTAGCAAGCACTAAAATATAAGTTAGAATATCCAAAATGTTAGTTATTATGTCACAATTACGAATCTGTATTCGGTTTGTCAAGATATGCTTGTAGATGAAAGTTAGCCTATAGAAAAGTGAAGAAGTAAAGTAAGAAAAGAAGATAGAATTTCAGTTTTAAGGAGTATGCTTTGAGAAGTAATAAGTATTTAGAAAAGTGAAGAAGTAAAGTAAGAAAAGAATATCTAATGATAAGTTTTCGTAGCATGCACTAAAATATAAGTTAGAATATCCAAAATGTTAGTTATTATGTCACAATTACGAATCTGTATTCGGTTTGTCAAGATATGCTTGTAGATGAAAGTTAGTCTATAGAAAAGTGAAGAAGTAAAGTAAGAAAAGAAGATAGAATTTCAGTTTTAAGGAGTATGCTTTGAGAAGTAATAAGTATTTAGAAAGTGAAGAAGTAAAGTAAGAAAAGAATATCTAATGATAAGTTTTCGTAGCATGCACTAAAATATAAGTTAGAATATCCAAAATGTTAGTTATTATGTCACAATTACGAATCTGTATTCGGTTTGTCAAGATATGCTTGTAGATGAAAGTTAGTCTATAGAAAAGTGAAGAAGTAAAGTAAGAAAATAATATAGAATTTCAGTTTTAAGGAGTATGCTTTGAGAAGTAATAAGTATTTAGAAAAGTGAAGAAGTAAAGTAAGAAAAGAATATCTAATGATAAGTTTTCGTAGCATGCACTAAAATATAAGTTAGAATATCCAAAATGTTAGTTATTATGTCACAATTACGAATCTGTATTCGGTTTGTCAAGATATGCTTGTAGATGAAAGTTAGTCTATAGAAAAGTGAAGAAGTAAAGTAAGAAAATAATATAGAATTTCAGTTTTAAGGAGTATGCTTTGAGAAGTAATAAGTATTTAGAAAAGTGAAGAAGTAAAGTAAGAAAAGAATATCTAATGATAAGTTTTCGTAGCAAGCACTAAAATATAAGTTAGAATATCCAAAATCGAATCTGTATTCGGTTTGTCAAGATATGCTTGTAGATGAAAGTAGCCTATAGAAAAGTGAAGAAGTAAAGTAAGAAAAGAATATCAATGATAAGTTTTCGTAGCAAGCACTAAAATATAAGTTAGAATATCTGTAGTAATAATGTCACAATTACGAATCTGTTTCGGTTAGTCAAGATATGCTTGTAGATGAAAGTTAGTCTATAGAAAAGTGAAGAAGTAAAGTAAGAAAATAATATAGAATTTCAGTTTTAAGGAGTATGCTTTGAGAAGTAATAAGTATTTAGAAAAGTGAAGAAGTAAAGTAAGAAAAGAATATCTAATGATAAGTTTTCGTAGCAAGCACTAAAATATAAGTTAGAATATCCAAAATGTTAGTTATTATGTCACAATTACGAATCTGTATTCGGTTTGTCAAGATATGCTTGTAGATGAAAGTTAGTCTATAGAAAAGTGAAGAAGTAAAGTAAGAAAAGAAGATAGAATTTCAGTTTTAAGGAGTATGCTTTGAGAAGTAATAAGTATTTAGAAAAGTGAAGAAGTAAAGTAAGAAAAGAATATCTAATGATAAGTTTTCGTAGCAAGCACTAAAATATAAGTTAGAATATCCAAAATGTTAGTTATTATGTCACAATTACGAATCTGTATTCGGTTTGTCAAGATATGCTTGTAGATGAAAGTTAGCCTATAGAAAAGTGAAGAAGTAAAGTAAGAAAAGAAGATAGAATTTCAGTTTTAAGGAGTATGCTTTGAGAAGTAATAAGTATTTAGAAAAGTGAAGAAGTAAAGTAAGAAAAGAATATCTAATGATAAGTTTTCGTAGCATGCACTAAAATATAAGTTAGAATATCCAAAATGTTAGTTATTATGTCACAATTACGAATCTGTATTCGGTTTGTCAAGATATGCTTGTAGATGAAAGTTAGCCTATAGAAAAGTGAAGAAGTAAAGTAAGAAAAGAAGATAGAATTTCAGTTTTAAGGAGTATGCTTTGAGAAGTAATAAGTATTTAGAAAAGTGAAGAAGTAAAGTAAGAAAAGAATATCTAATGATAAGTTTTCGTAGCAAGCACTAAAATATAAGTTAGAATATCCAAAATGTTAGTTATTATGTCACAATTACGAATCTGTATTCGGTTTGTCAAGATATGCTTGTAGATGAAAGTTAGTCTATAGAAAAGTGAAGAAGTAAAGTAAGAAAAGAATATAGAATTTCAGTTTTAAGGAGTATGCTTTGAGAAGTAATAAGTATTTAGAAAAGTGAAGAAGTAAAGTAAGAAAAGAATATCTAATGATAAGTTTTCGTAGCAAGCACTAAAATATAAGTTAGAATATCCAAAATGTTAGTTATTATGTCACAATTACGAATCTGTATTCGGTTTGTCAAGATATGCTTGTAGATGAAAGTTAGCCTATAGAAAAGTGAAGAAGTAAAGTAAGAAAAGAAGATAGAATTTCAGTTTTAAGGAGTATGCTTTGAGAAGTAATAAGTATTTAGAAAAGTGAAGAAGTAAAGTAAGAAAAGAATATCTAATGATAAGTTTTCGTAGCAAGCACTAAAATATAAGTTAGAATATCCAAAATGTTAGTTATTATGTCACAATTACGAATCTGTATTCGGTTTGTCAAGATATGCTTGTAGATGAAAGTTAGTCTATAGAAAAGTGAAGAAGTAAAGTAAGAAAAGAAGATAGAATTTCAGTTTTAAGGAGTATGCTTTGAGAAGTAATAAGTATTTAGAAAAGTGAAGAAGTAAAGTAAGAAAAGAATATCTAATGATAAGTTTTCGTAGCATGCACTAAAATATAAGTTAGAATATCCAAAATGTTAGTTATTATGTCACAATTACGAATCTGTATTCGGTTTGTCAAGATATGCTTGTAGATGAAAGTTAGTCTATAGAAAAGTGAAGAAGTAAAGTAAGAAAAGAAGATAGAATTTCAGTTTTAAGGAGTATGCTTTGAGAAGTAATAAGTATTTAGAAAAGTGAAGAAGTAAAGTAAGAAAAGAATATCTAATGATAAGTTTTCGTAGCAAGCACTAAAATATAAGTTAGAATATCCAAAATGTTAGTTATTATGTCACAATTACGAATCTGTATTCGGTTTGTCAAGATATGCTTGTAGATGAAAGTTAGTCTATAGAAAAGTGAAGAAGTAAAGTAAGAAAAGAAGATAGAATTTCAGTTTTAAGGAGTATGCTTTGAGAAGTAATAAGTATTTAGAAAAGTGAAGAAGTAAAGTAAGAAAAGAATATCTAATGATAAGTTTTCGTAGCAAGCACTAAAATATAAGTTAGAATATCCAAAATGTTAGTTATTATGTCACAATTACGAATCTGTATTCGGTTTGTCAAGATATGCTTGTAGATGAAAGTTAGTCTATAGAAAAGTGAAGAAGTAAAGTAAGAAAAGAAGATAGAATTTCAGTTTTAAGGAGTATGCTTTGAGAAGTAATAAGTATTTAGAAAAGTGAAGAAGTAAAGTAAGAAAAGAATATCTAATGATAAGTTTTCGTAGCAAGCACTAAAATATAAGTTAGAATATCCAAAATGTTAGTTATTATGTCACAATTACGAATCTGTATTCGGTTTGTCAAGATATGCTTGTAGATGAAAGTTAGTCTATAGAAAAGTGAAGAAGTAAAGTAAGAAAAGAATATAGAATTTCAGTTTTAAGGAGTATGCTTTGAGAAGTAATAAGTATTTAGAAAAGTGAAGAAGTAAAGTAAGAAAAGAATATCTAATGATAAGTTTTCGTAGCAAGCACTAAAATATAAGTTAGAATATCCAAAATGTTAGTTATTATGTCACAATTACGAATCTGTATTCGGTTTGTCAAGATATGCTTGTAGATGAAAGTTAGTCTATAGAAAAGTGAAGAAGTAAAGTAAGAAAAGAAGATAGAATTTCAGTTTTAAGGAGTATGCTTTGAGAAGTAATAAGTATTTAGAAAAGTGAAGAAGTAAAGTAAGAAAAGAATATCTAATGATAAGTTTTCGTAGCAAGCACTAAAATATAAGTTAGAATATCCAAAATGTTAGTTATTATGTCACAATTACGAATCTGTATTCGGTTTGTCAAGATATGCTTGTAGATGAAAGTTAGTCTATAGAAAAGTGAAGAAGTAAAGTAAGAAAAGAAGATAGAATTTCAGTTTTAAGGAGTATGCTTTGAGAAGTAATAAGTATTTAGAAAAGTGAAGAAGTAAAGTAAGAAAAGAATATCTAATGATAAGTTTTCGTAGCATGCACTAAAATATAAGTTAGAATATCCAAAATGTTAGTTATTATGTCACAATTACGAATCTGTATTCGGTTTGTCAAGATATGCTTGTAGATGAAAGTTAGTCTATAGAAAAGTGAAGAAGTAAAGTAAGAAAATAATATAGAATTTCAGTTTTAAGGAGTATGCTTTGAGAAGTAATAAGTATTTAGAAAAGTGAAGAAGTAAAGTAAGAAAAGAATATCTAATGATAAGTTTTCGTAGCAAGCACTAAAATATAAGTTAGAATATCCAAAATGTTAGTTATTATGTCACAATTACGAATCTGTATTCGGTTTGTCAAGATATGCTTGTAGATGAAAGTTAGTCTATAGAAAAGTGAAGAAGTAAAGTAAGAAAAGAATATAGAATTTCAGTTTTAAGGAGTATGCTTTGAGAAGTAATAAGTATTTAGAAAAGTGAAGAAGTAAAGTAAGAAAAGAATATCTAATGATAAGTTTTCGTAGCATGCACTAAAATATAAGTTAGAATATCCAAAATGTTAGTTATTATGTCACAATTACGAATCTGTATTCGGTTTGTCAAGATATGCTTGTAGATGAAAGTTAGCCTATAGAAAAGTGAAGAAGTAAAGTAAGAAAAGAAGATAGAATTTCAGTTTTAAGGAGTATGCTTTGAGAAGTAATAAGTATTTAGAAAAGTGAAGAAGTAAAGTAAGAAAAGAATATCTAATGATAAGTTTTCGTAGCAAGCACTAAAATATAAGTTAGAATATCCAAAATGTTAGTTATTATGTCACAATTACGAATCTGTATTCGGTTTGTCAAGATATGCTTGTAGATGAAAGTTAGTCTATAGAAAAGTGAAGAAGTAAAGTAAGAAAAGAATATAGAATTTCAGTTTTAAGGAGTATGCTTTGAGAAGTAATAAGTATTTAGAAAAGTGAAGAAGTAAAGTAAGAAAAGAATATCTAATGATAAGTTTTCGTAGCAAGCACTAAAATATAAGTTAGAATATCCAAAATGTTAGTTATTATGTCACAATTACGAATCTGTATTCGGTTAGTCAAGATATGCTTGTAAATGAAAGTTAGCCTATGAAAAGTGAAGAAGTAAAGTAAGAAAAGAAGATTGAATTTCAGTTTTAAGGAGTATGGTTTGAGAAGTAATAAGTATTTAGAAAAGTGAAGAAGTAAAGTAAGAAAAGAATATCTAATGATAAGTTTTCGTAGCAACACTAAAATATAAGTTAGAATATCCAAAATGTTAGTTATTATGTCACAATTACGAATCTGTATTCGGTTTGTCAAGATATGCTTGTAGATGAAAGTTAGCCTATAGAAAAGTGAAGAAGTAAAGTAAGAAAAGAAGATAGAATTTCAGTTTTAAGGAGTATGCTTTGAGAAGTAATAAGTATTTAGAAAAGTGAAGAAGTAAAGTAAGAAAAGAATATCTAATGATAAGTTTTCGTAGCAAGCACTAAAATATAAGTTAGAATATCCAAAATGTTAGTTATTATGTCACAATTACGAATCTGTATTCGGTTTGTCAAGATATGCTTGTAGATGAAAGTTAGCCTATAGAAAAGTGAAGAAGTAAAGTAAGAAAAGAAGATAGAATTTCAGTTTTAAGGAGTATGCTTTGAGAAGTAATAAGTATTTAGAAAAGTGAAGAAGTAAAGTAAGAAAAGAATATCTAATGATAAGTTTTCGTAGCATGCACTAAAATATAAGTTAGAATATCCAAAATGTTAGTTATTATGTCACAATTACGAATCTGTATTCGGTTTGTCAAGATATGCTTGTAGATGAAAGTTAGCCTATAGAAAAGTGAAGAAGTAAAGTAAGAAAAGAAGATAGAATTTCAGTTTTAAGGAGTATGCTTTGAGAAGTAATAAGTATTTAGAAAAGTGAAGAAGTAAAGTAAGAAAAGAATATCTAATGATAAGTTTTCGTAGCAAGCACTAAAATATAAGTTAGAATATCCAAAATGTTAGTTATTATGTCACAATTACGAATCTGTATTCGGTTTGTCAAGATATGCTTGTAGATGAAAGTTAGCCTATAGAAAAGTGAAGAAGTAAAGTAAGAAAAGAAGATAGAATTTCAGTTTTAAGGAGTATGCTTTGAGAAGTAATAAGTATTTAGAAAAGTGAAGAAGTAAAGTAAGAAAAGAATATCTAATGATAAGTTTTCGTAGCATGCACTAAAATATAAGTTAGAATATCCAAAATGTTAGTTATTATGTCACAATTACGAATCTGTATTCGGTTTGTCAAGATATGCTTGTAGATGAAAGTTAGCCTATAGAAAAGTGAAGAAGTAAAGTAAGAAAAGAAGATAGAATTTCAGTTTTAAGGAGTATGCTTTGAGAAGTAATAAGTATTTAGAAAAGTGAAGAAGTAAAGTAAGAAAAGAATATCTAATGATAAGTTTTCGTAGCAAGCACTAAAATATAAGTTAGAATATCCAAAATGTTAGTTATTATGTCACAATTACGAATCTGTATTCGGTTTGTCAAGATATGCTTGTAGATGAAAGTTAGCCTATAGAAAAGTGAAGAAGTAAAGTAAGAAAAGAAGATAGAATTTCAGTTTTAAGGAGTATGCTTTGAGAAGTAATAAGTATTTAGAAAAGTGAAGAAGTAAAGTAAGAAAAGAATATCTAATGATAAGTTTTCGTAGCAAGCACTAAAATATAAGTTAGAATATCCAAAATGTTAGTTATTATGTCACAATTACGAATCTGTATTCGGTTTGTCAAGATATGCTTGTAGATGAAAGTTAGCCTATAGAAAAGTGAAGAAGTAAAGTAAGAAAAGAAGATAGAATTTCAGTTTTAAGGAGTATGCTTTGAGAAGTAATAAGTATTTAGAAAAGTGAAGAAGTAAAGTAAGAAAAGAATATCTAATGATAAGTTTTCGTAGCAAGCACTAAAATATAAGTTAGAATATCCAAAATGTTAGTTATTATGTCACAATTACGAATCTGTATTCGGTTAGTCAAGATATGCTTGTAGATGAAAGTTAGCCTATGAAAAGTGAAGAAGTAAAGTAAGAAAAGAAGATTGAATTTCAGTTTTAAGGAGTATGGTTTGAGAAGTAATAAGTATTTAGAAAAGTGAAGAAGTAAAGTAAGAAAAGAATATCTAATGATAAGTTTTCGTAGACAACACTAAAATATAAGTTTGAATATCCAAAATGTTAGTTATTATGTCACAATTACGAATCTGTATTCGGTTTGTCAAGATATGCTTGTAGATGAAAGTTAGCCTATAGAAAAGTGAAGAAGTAAAGTAAGAAAAGAAGATAGAATTTCAGTTTTAAGGAGTATGCTTTGAGAAGTAATAAGTATTTAGAAAAGTGAAGAAGTAAAGTAAGAAAAGAATATCTAATGATAAGTTTTCGTAGCATGCACTAAAATATAAGTTAGAATATCCAAAATGTTAGTTATTATGTCACAATTACGAATCTGTATTCGGTTTGTCAAGATATGCTTGTAGATGAAAGTTAGCCTATAGAAAAGTGAAGAAGTAAAGTAAGAAAAGAAGATAGAATTTCAGTTTTAAGGAGTATGCTTTGAGAAGTAATAAGTATTTAGAAAAGTGAAGAAGTAAAGTAAGAAAAGAATATCTAATGATAAGTTTTCGTAGCAAGCACTAAAATATAAGTTAGAATATCCAAAATGTTAGTTATTATGTCACAATTACGAATCTGTATTCGGTTTGTCAAGATATGCTTGTAGATGAAAGTTAGCCTATAGAAAAGTGAAGAAGTAAAGTAAGAAAAGAAGATTGAATTTCAGTTTTAAGGAGTATGCTTTGAGAAGTAATAAGTATTTAGAAAAGTGAAGAAGTAAAGTAAGAAAAGAATATCTAATGATAAGTTTTCGTAGCATGCACTAAAATATAAGTTAGAATATCCAAAATGTTAGTTATTATGTCACAATTACGAATCTGTATTCGGTTTGTCAAGATATGCTTGTAGATGAAAGTTAGCCTATAGAAAAGTGAAGAAGTAAAGTAAGAAAAGAAGATAGAATTTCAGTTTTAAGGAGTATGCTTTGAGAAGTAATAAGTATTTAGAAAAGTGAAGAAGTAAAGTAAGAAAAGAATATCTAATGATAAGTTTTCGTAGCAAGCACTAAAATATAAGTTAGAATATCCAAAATGTTAGTTATTATGTCACAATTACGAATCTGTATTCGGTTTGTCAAGATATGCTTGTAGATGAAAGTTAGCCTATAGAAAAGTGAAGAAGTAAAGTAAGAAAAGAAGATAGAATTTCAGTTTTAAGGAGTATGCTTTGAGAAGTAATAAGTATTTAGAAAAGTGAAGAAGTAAAGTAAGAAAAGAATATCTAATGATAAGTTTTCGTAGCAACACTAAAATATAAGTTAGAATATCCAAAATGTTAGTTATTATGTCACAATTACGAATCTGTATTCGGTTTGTCAAGATATGCTTGTAGATGAAAGTTAGCCTATAGAAAAGTGAAGAAGTAAAGTAAGAAAAGAAGATAGAATTTCAGTTTTAAGGAGTATGCTTTGAGAAGTAATAAGTATTTAGAAAAGTGAAGAAGTAAAGTAAGAAAAGAATATCTAATGATAAGTTTTCGTAGCAAGCACTAAAATATAAGTTAGAATATCCAAAATGTTAGTTATTATGTCACAATTACTAAAGATATAAGTTTATAGAAAAGTGAAGAAGTCCAAAATGTTAGTTATTATGTCACAATTACGAATCTGTATTCGGTTAGTCAAGATATGCTTGTAGATGAAAGTTAGCCTATGAAAAGTGAAGAAGTAAAGTAAGAAAAGAAGATTGAAATTTCAGTTTTAAGGAGTATGGTTTGAGAAGTAATAAGTATTTAGAAAAGTGAAGAAGTAAAGTAAGAAAAGAATATCTAATGATAAGTTTTCGTAGACAACACTAAAATATAAGTTTGAATATCCAAAATGTTAGTTATTATGTCACAATTACGAATCTGTATTCGGTTAGTCAAGATATGCTTGTAGATGAAAGTTAGTCTATAGAAAAGTGAAGAAGTAAAGTAAGAAAAGAATATTGAATTTCAGTTTTAAGGAGTATGCTTTGAGAAGTAATAAGTATTTAGAAAAGTGAAGAAGTAAAGTAAGAAAAGAATATCTAATGATAAGTTTTCGTAGCAAGCACTAAAATATAAGTTAGAATATCCAAAATGTTAGTTATTATGTCACAATTACGAATCTGTATTCGGTTAGTCAAGATATGCTTGTAGATGAAAGTTAGCCTATGAAAAGTGAAGAAGTAAAGTAAGAAAAGAAGATTGAATTTCAGTTTTAAGGAGTATGGTTTGAGAAGTAATAAGTATTTAGAAAAGTGAAGAAGTAAAGTAAGAAAAGAATATCTAATGATAAGTTTTCGTAGACATGCACTAAAATATAAGTTAGAATATCCAAAATGTTAGTTATTATGTCACAATTACGAATCTGTATTCGGTTTGTCAAGATATGCTTGTAGATGAAAGTTAGCCTATAGAAAAGTGAAGAAGTAAAGTAAGAAAAGAAGATTGAATTTCAGTTTTAAGGAGTATGGTTTGAGAAGTAATAAGTATTTAGAAAAGTGAAGAAGTAAAGTAAGAAAAGAATATCTAATGATAAGTTTTCGTAGACAAGCACTAAAATATAAGTTAGAATATCCAAAATGTTAGTTATTATGTCACAATTACGAATCTGTATTCGGTTAGTCAAGATATGCTTGTAGATGAAAGTTAGTCTATGAAAAGTGAAGAAGTAAAGTAAGAAAAGAAGATTGAATTTCAGTTTTAAGGAGTATGGTTTGAGAAGTAATAAGTATTTAGAAAAGTGAAGAAGTAAAGTAAGAAAAGAATATCTAATGATAAGTTTTCGTAGACAACACTAAAATATAAGTTTGAATATCCAAAATGTTAGTTATTATGTCACAATTACGAATCTGTATTCGGTTAGTCAAGATATGCTTGTAGATGAAAGTTAGCCTATGAAAAGTGAAGAAGTAAAGTAAGAAAAGAAGATTGAATTTCAGTTTTAAGGAGTATGGTTTGAGAAGTAATAAGTATTTAGAAAAGTGAAGAAGTAAAGTAAGAAAAGAATATCTAATGATAAGTTTTCGTAGCATGCACTAAAATATAAGTTAGAATATCCAAAATGTTAGTTATTATGTCACAATTACGAATCTGTATTCGGTTAGTCAAGATATGCTTGTAGATGAAAGTTAGCCTATGAAAAGTGAAGAAGTAAAGTAAGAAAAGAAGATAGAATTTCAGTTTTAAGGAGTATGGTTTGAGAAGTAATAAGTATTTAGAAAAGTGAAGAAGTAAAGTAAGAAAAGAATATCTAATGATAAGTTTTCGTAGACAAGCACTAAAATATAAGTTAGAATATCCAAAATGTTAGTTATTATGTCACAATTACGAATCTGTATTCGGTTTGTCAAGATATGCTTGTAGATGAAAGTTAGCCTATAGAAAAGTGAAGAAGTAAAGTAAGAAAAGAAGATAGAATTTCAGTTTTAAGGAGTATGCTTTGAGAAGTAATAAGTATTTAGAAAAGTGAAGAAGTAAAGTAAGAAAAGAATATCTAATGATAAGTTTTCGTAGACAACACTAAAATATAAGTTAGAATATCCAAAATGTTAGTTATTATGTCACAATTACGAATCTGTATTCGGTTTGTCAAGATATGCTTGTAGATGAAAGTTAGTCTATGAAAAGTGAAGAAGTAAAGTAAGAAAAGAAGATTGAATTTCAGTTTTAAGGAGTATGGTTTGAGAAGTAATAAGTATTTAGAAAAGTGAAGAAGTAAAGTAAGAAAAGAATATCTAATGATAAGTTTTCGTAGCATGCACTAAAATATAAGTTTTGAATATCCAAAATGTTAGTTATTATGTCACAATTACGAATCTGTATTCGGTTAGTCAAGATATGCTTGTAGATGAAAGTTAGTCTATAGAAAAGTGAAGAAGTAAAGTAAGAAAAGAAGATTGAATTTCAGTTTTAAGGAGTATGCTTTGAGAAGTAATAAGTATTTAGAAAAGTGAAGAAGTAAAGTAAGAAAAGAATATCTAATGATAAGTTTTCGTAGCATGCACTAAAATATAAGTTAGAATATCCAAAATGTTAGTTATTATGTCACAATTACGAATCTGTATTCGGTTAGTCAAGATATGCTTGTAGATGAAAGTTAGCCTATAGAAAAGTGAAGAAGTAAAGTAAGAAAAGAAGATAGAATTTCAGTTTTAAGGAGTATGCTTTGAGAAGTAATAAGTATTTAGAAAGTGAAGAAGTAAAGTAAGAAAAGAATATCTAATGATAAGTTTTCGTAGCATGCACTAAAATATAAGTTAGAATATCCAAAATGTTAGTTATTATGTCACAATTACGAATCTGTATTCGGTTAGTCAAGATATGCTTGTAGATGAAAGTTAGTCTATAGAAAAGTGAAGAAGTAAAGTAAGAAAAGAAGATTGAATTTCAGTTTTAAGGAGTATGGTTTGAGAAGTAATAAGTATTAGAAAAGTGAAGAAGTAAAGTAAGAAAAGAATATCTTGATAAGTTTTCTCAAAGCATACTCCTTTTGGATATTCAAACTGAAAAAACTTCTATCTTCTTTTCTTACTTTAAATACTTCTTCACTTTTCTAAATAGACTAACTTTCATCTACAAGCATATCTTGACAAACCGAATACAGATTCGTAATTGTGACATAATAACTAACATTTTGGATATTCTAACTTATATTTTAGTGCATGCTACGAAAACTTATCATTAGATATTCTTTTCTTACTTTACTTCTTCACTTTTCTAAATACTTATTACTTCTCAAAGCATACTCCTTAAAACTGAAATTCTATCTTCTTTTCTTACTTTACTTCTTCACTTTTCTATAGGCTAACTTTCATCTACAAGCATATCTTGACTAACCGAATACAGATTCGTAATTGTGACATAATAACTAACATTTTGGATATTCTAACTTATATTTTAGTGCATGCTACGAAAACTTATCATTAGATATTCTTTTCTTACTTTACTTCTTCACTTTTCTAAATACTTATTACTTCTCAAAGCATACTCCTTAAAACTGAAATTCTATCTTCTTTTCTTACTTTACTTCTTCACTTTTCTATAGACTAACTTTCATCTACAAGCATATCTTGACAAACCGAATACAGATTCGTAATTGTGACATAATAACTAACATTTTGGATATTCTAACTTATATTTTAGTGTTGTCTACGAAAACTTATCATTAGATATTCTTTTCTTACTTTACTTCTTCACTTTTCTAAATACTTATTACTTCTCAAACCATACTCCTTAAAACTGAAATTCTATCTTCTTTTCTTACTTTACTTCTTCACTTTTCATAGACTAACTTTCATCTACAAGCATATCTTGACAAACCGAATACAGATTCGTAATTGTGACATAATAACTAACATTTTGGATATTCTAACTTATATTTTAGTGCATGTCTACGAAAACTTATCATTAGATATTCTTTTCTTACTTTACTTCTTCACTTTTCTAAATACTTATTACTTCTCAAAGCATACTCCTTAAAACTGAAATTCTATCTTCTTTTCTTACTTTACTTCTTCACTTTTCTATAGACTAACTTTCATCTACAAGCATATCTTGACAAACCGAATACAGATTCGTAATTGTGACATAATAACTAACATTTTGGATATTCTAACTTATATTTTAGTGCTTGTCTACGAAAACTTATCATTAGATATTCTTTTCTTACTTTACTTCTTCACTTTTCTAAATACTTATTACTTCTCAAAGCATACTCCTTAAAACTGAAATTCTATCTTCTTTTCTTACTTTACTTCTTCACTTTTCTATAGGCTAACTTTCATCTACAAGCATATCTTGACTAACCGAATACAGATTCGTAATTGTGACATAATAACTAACATTTTGGATATTCTAACTTATATTTTAGTGTTGCTACGAAAACTTATCATTAGATATTCTTTTCTTACTTTACTTCTTCACTTTTCTAAATACTTATTACTTCTCAAAGCATACTCCTTAAAACTGAAATTCTATCTTCTTTTCTTACTTTACTTCTTCACTTTTCTATAGACTAACTTTCATCTACAAGCATATCTTGACTAACCGAATACAGATTCGTAATTGTGACATAATAACTAACATTTTGGATATTCTAACTTATATTTTAGTGCTTGTCTACGAAAACTTATCATTAGATATTCTTTTCTTACTTTACTTCTTCACTTTTCTAAATACTTATTACTTCTCAAAGCATACTCCTTAAAACTGAAAATTCTATCTTCTTTTCTTACTTTACTTCTTCACTTTTCTATAGGCTAACTTTCATCTACAAGCATATCTTGACAAACCGAATACAGATTCGTAATTGTGACATAATAACTAACATTTTGGATATTCTAACTTATATTTTAGTGTTGCTACGAAAACTTATCATTAGATATTCTTTTCTTACTTTACTTCTTCACTTTTCTAAATACTTATTACTTCTCAAAGCATACTCCTTAAAACTGAAATTCTATATTCTTTTCTTACTTTACTTCTTCACTTTTCTATAGGCTAACTTTCATCTACAAGCATATCTTGACAAACCGAATACAGATTCGTAATTGTGACATAATAACTAACATTTTGGATATTCTAACTTATATTTTAGTGCTTGCTACGAAAACTTATCATTAGATATTCTTTTCTTACTTTACTTCTTCACTTTTCTAAATACTTATTACTTCTCAAAGCATACTCCTTAAAACTGAAATTCTATATTATTTTTCTTACTTTACTTCTTCACTTTTCTATAGACTAACTTTCATCTACAAGCATATCTTGACAAACCGAATACAGATTCGTAATTGTGACATAATAACTAACATTTTGGATATTCTAACTTATATTTTAGTGCTTGTCTACGAAAACTTATCATTAGATATTCTTTTCTTACTTTACTTCTTCACTTTTCTAAATACTTATTACTTCTCAAAGCATACTCCTTAAAACTGAAATTCTATCTTCTTTTCTTACTTTACTTCTTCACTTTTCTATAGGCTAACTTTCATCTACAAGCATATCTTGACAAACCGAATACAGATTCGTAATTGTGACATAATAACTAACATTTTGGATATTCAAACTTATATTTTAGTGTTGCTACGAAAACTTATCATTAGATATTCTTTTCTTACTTTACTTCTTCACTTTTCTAAATACTTATTACTTCTCAAAGCATACTCCTTAAAACTGAAATTCTATCTTCTTTTCTTACTTTACTTCTTCACTTTTCTATAGACTAACTTTCATCTACAAGCATATCTTGACAAACCGAATACAGATTCGTAATTGTGACATAATAACTAACATTTTGGATATTCTAACTTATATTTTAGTGCTTGTCTACGAAAACTTATCATTAGATATTCTTTTCTTACTTTACTTCTTCACTTTTCTAAATACTTATTACTTCTCAAAGCATACTCCTTAAAACTGAAATTCTATCTTCTTTTCTTACTTTACTTCTTCACTTTTCTATAGGCTAACTTTCATCTACAAGCATATCTTGACTAACCGAATACAGATTCGTAATTGTGACATAATAACTAACATTTTGGATATTCTAACTTATATTTTAGTGCATGCTACGAAAACTTATCATTAGATATTCTTTTCTTACTTTACTTCTTCACTTTTCTAAATACTTATTACTTCTCAAAGCATACTCCTTAAAACTGAAATTCAATATTCTTTTCTTACTTTACTTCTTCACTTTTCTATAGACTAACTTTCATCTACAAGCATATCTTGACAAACCGAATACAGATTCGTAATTGTGACATAATAACTAACATTTTGGATATTCTAACTTATATTTAGTGTTGTCTACGAAAACTTATCATTAGATATTCTTTTCTTACTTTACTTCTTCACTTTTCTAAATACTTATTACTTCTCAAACCATACTCCTTAAAACTGAAATTCTATATTCTTTTCTTACTTTACTTCTTCACTTTTCTATAGACTAACTTTCATCTACAAGCATATCTTGACAAACCGAATACAGATTCGTAATTGTGACATAATAACTAACATTTTGGATATTCTAACTTATATTTTAGTGCATGCTACGAAAACTTATCATTAGATATTCTTTTCTTACTTTACTTCTTCACTTTTCTAAATACTTATTACTTCTCAAAGCATACTCCTTAAAACTGAAATTCTATCTTCTTTTCTTACTTTACTTCTTCACTTTTCTATAGGCTAACTTTCATCTACAAGCATATCTTGACAAACCGAATACAGATTCGTAATTGTGACATAATAACTAACATTTTGGATATTCTAACTTATATTTTAGTGCATGCTACGAAAACTTATCATTAGATATTCTTTTCTTACTTTACTTCTTCACTTTTCTAAATACTTATTACTTCTCAAAGCATACTCCTTAAAACTGAAATTCAATCTTCTTTTCTTACTTTACTTCTTCACTTTTCTATAGACTAACTTTCATCTACAAGCATATCTTGACAAACCGAATACAGATTCGTAATTGTGACATAATAACTAACATTTTGGATATTCTAACTTATATTTTAGTGTTGCTACGAAAACTTATCATTAGATATTCTTTTCTTACTTTACTTCTTCACTTTTCTAAATACTTATTACTTCTCAAAGCATACTCCTTAAAACTGAAATTCTATCTTCTTTTCTTACTTTACTTCTTCACTTTTCTATAGACTAACTTTCATCTACAAGCATATCTTGACAAACCGAATACAGATTCGTAATTGTGACATAATAACTAACATTTTGGATATTCTAACTTATATTTTAGTGCTTGCTACGAAAACTTATCATTAGATATTCTTTTCTTACTTTACTTCTTCACTTTTCTAAATACTTATTACTTCTCAAAGCATACTCCTTAAAACTGAAATTCTATCTTCTTTTCTTACTTTACTTCTTCACTTTTCTATAGGCTAACTTTCATCTACAAGCATATCTTGACAAACCGAATACAGATTCGTAATTGTGACATAATAACTAACATTTTGGATATTCTAACTTATATTTTAGTGCATGTCTACGAAAACTTATCATTAGATATTCTTTTCTTACTTTACTTCTTCACTTTTCTAAATACTTATTACTTCTCAAAGCATACTCCTTAAAACTGAAATTCAATCTTCTTTTCTTACTTTACTTCTTCACTTTTCTATAGACTAACTTTCATCTACAAGCATATCTTGACAAACCGAATACAGATTCGTAATTGTGACATAATAACTAACATTTTGGATATTCTAACTTATATTTTAGTGCTTGCTACGAAAACTTATCATTAGATATTCTTTTCTTACTTTACTTCTTCACTTTTCTAAATACTTATTACTTCTCAAGCATACTCCTTAAAACTGAAATTCTATCTTCTTTTCTTACTTTACTTCTTCACTTTTCTATAGGCTAACTTTCATCTACAAGCATATCTTGACAAACCGAATACAGATTCGTAATTGTGACATAATAACTAACATTTTGGATATTCTAACTTATATTTTAGTGTTGTCTACGAAAACTTATCATTAGATATTCTTTTCTTACTTTACTTCTTCACTTTTCTAAATACTTATTACTTCTCAAAGCATACTCCTTAAAACTGAAAATTCTATCTTCTTTTCTTACTTTACTTCTTCACTTTTCTATAGGCTAACTTTCATCTACAAGCATATCTTGACAAACCGAATACAGATTCGTAATTGTGACATAATAACTAACATTTTGGATATTCTAACTTATATTTTAGTGCTTGTCTACGAAAACTTATCATTAGATATTCTTTTCTTACTTTACTTCTTCACTTTTCTAAATACTTATTACTTCTCAAAGCATACTCCTTAAAACTGAAATTCTATATTCTTTTCTTACTTTACTTCTTCACTTTTCTATAGACTAACTTTCATCTACAAGCATATCTTGACAAACCGAATACAGATTCGTAATTGTGACATAATAACTAACATTTTGGATATTCTAACTTATATTTTAGTGTTGCTACGAAAACTTATCATTAGATATTCTTTTCTTACTTTACTCTTCACTTTTCTAAATACTTATTACTTCTCAAAGCATACTCCTTAAAACTGAAATTCTATATTCTTTTCTTACTTTACTTCTTCACTTTTCTATAGACTAACTTTCATCTACAAGCATATCTTGACAAACCGAATACAGATTCGTAATTGTGACATAATAACTAACATTTTGGATATTCTAACTTATATTTTAGTGCTTGTCTACGAAAACTTATCATTAGATATTCTTTTCTTACTTTACTTCTTCACTTTTCTAAATACTTATTACTTCTCAAAGCATACTCCTTAAAACTGAAATTCTATATTCTTTTCTTACTTTACTTCTTCACTTTTCTATAGGCTAACTTTCATCTACAAGCATATCTTGACAAACCGAATACAGATTCGTAATTGTGACATAATAACTAACATTTTGGATATTCTAACTTATATTTTAGTGTTGCTACGAAAAACTTATCATTAGATATTCTTTTCTTACTTTACTTCTTCACTTTTCTAAATACTTATTACTTCTCAAAGCATACTCCTTAAAACTGAAATTCTATATTCTTTTCTTACTTTACTTCTTCACTTTTCTATAGGCTAACTTTCATCTACAAGCATATCTTGACAAACCGAATACAGATTCGTAATTGTGACATAATAACTAACATTTTGGATATTCTAACTTATATTTTAGTGCTTGCTACGAAAACTTATCATTAGATATTCTTTTCTTACTTTACTTCTTCACTTTTCTAAATACTTATTACTTCTCAAAGCATACTCCTTAAAACTGAAATTCTATATTATTTTCTTACTTTACTTCTTCACTTTTCTATAGACTAACTTTCATCTACAAGCATATCTTGACAAACCGAATACAGATTCGTAATTGTGACATAATAACTAACATTTTGGATATTCTAACTTATATTTTAGTGTTGTCTACGAAAACTTATCATTAGATATTCTTTTCTTACTTTACTTCTTCACTTTTCTAAATACTTATTACTTCTCAAAGCATACTCCTTAAAACTGAAATTCTATATTCTTTTCTTACTTTACTTCTTCACTTTTCTATAGACTAACTTTCATCTACAAGCATATCTTGACAAACCGAATACAGATTCGTAATTGTGACATAATAACTAACATTTTGGATATTCTAACTTATATTTTAGTGCTTGTCTACGAAAACTTATCATTAGATATTCTTTTCTTACTTTACTTCTTCACTTTTCTAAATACTTATTACTTCTCAAAGCATACTCCTTAAAACTGAAATTCAATCTTCTTTTCTTACTTTACTTCTTCACTTTTCTATAGACTAACTTTCATCTACAAGCATATCTTGACAAACCGAATACAGATTCGTAATTGTGACATAATAACTAACATTTTGGATATTCTAACTTATATTTTAGTGTTGTCTACGAAAACTTATCATTAGATATTCTTTTCTTACTTTACTTCTTCACTTTTCTAAATACTTATTACTTCTCAAAGCATACTCCTTAAAACTGAAATTCAATATTCTTTTTCTTACTTTACTTCTTCACTTTTCTATAGACTAACTTTCATCTACAAGCATATCTTGACAAACCGAATACAGATTCGTAATTGTGACATAATAACTAACATTTTGGATATTCTAACTTATATTTTAGTGTTGTCTACGAAAACTTATCATTAGATATTCTTTTCTTACTTTACTTCTTCACTTTTCTAAATACTTATTACTTCTCAAAGCATACTCCTTAAAACTGAAATTCTATCTTCTTTTCTTACTTTACTTCTTCACTTTTCTATAGACTAACTTTCATCTACAAGCATATCTTGACTAACCGAATACAGATTCGTAATTGTGACATAATAACTAACATTTTGGATATTCTAACTTATATTTTAGTGCTTGCTACGAAAACTTATCATTAGATATTCTTTTCTTACTTTACTTCTTCACTTTTCTAAATACTTATTACTTCTCAAAGCATACTCCTTAAAACTGAAATTCTATCTTCTTTTCTTACTTTACTTCTTCACTTTTCTATAGACTAACTTTCATCTACAAGCATATCTTGACAAACCGAATACAGATTCGTAATTGTGACATAATAACTAACATTTTGGATATTCTAACTTATATTTTAGTGCTTGTCTACGAAAACTTATCATTAGATATTCTTTTCTTACTTTACTTCTTCACTTTTCTAAATACTTATTACTTCTCAAAGCATACTCCTTAAAACTGAAATTCTATCTTCTTTTCTTACTTTACTTCTTCACTTTTCTATAGACTAACTTTCATCTACAAGCATATCTTGACAAACCGAATACAGATTCGTAATTGTGACATAATAACTAACATTTTGGATATTCTAACTTATATTTTAGTGCTTGTCTACGAAAACTTATCATTAGATATTCTTTTCTTACTTTACTTCTTCACTTTTCTAAATACTTATTACTTCTCAAACCATACTCCTTAAAACTGAAATTCTATCTTCTTTTCTTACTTTACTTCTTCACTTTTCTATAGGCTAACTTTCATCTACAAGCATATCTTGACAAACCGAATACAGATTCGTAATTGTGACATAATAACTAACATTTTGGATATTCTAACTTATATTTTAGTGTTGTCTACGAAAACTTATCATTAGATATTCTTTTCTTACTTTACTTCTTCACTTTTCTAAATACTTATTACTTCTCAAAGCATACTCCTTAAAACTGAAATTCTATCTTCTTTTCTTACTTTACTTCTTCACTTTTCTATAGGCTAACTTTCATCTACAAGCATATCTTGACAAACCGAATACAGATTCGTAATTGTGACATAATAACTAACATTTTGGATATTCTAACTTATATTTTAGTGCTTGCTACGAAAACTTATCATTAGATATTCTTTTCTTACTTTACTTCTTCACTTTTCTAAATACTTATTACTTCTCAAAGCATACTCCTTAAAACTGAAATTCTATCTTCTTTTCTTACTTTACTTCTTCACTTTTCTATAGACTAACTTTCATCTACAAGCATATCTTGACAAACCGAATACAGATTCGTAATTGTGACATAATAACTAACATTTTGGATATTCTAACTTATATTTTAGTGCTTGCTACGAAAACTTATCATTAGATATTCTTTTCTTACTTTACTTCTTCACTTTTCTAAATACTTATTACTTCTCAAAGCATACTCCTTAAAACTGAAATTCTATCTTCTTTTCTTACTTTACTTCTTCACTTTTCTATAGGCTAACTTTCATCTACAAGCATATCTTGACAAACCGAATACAGATTCGTAATTGTGACATAATAACTAACATTTTGGATATTCTAACTTATATTTTAGTGCATGCTACGAAAACTTATCATTAGATATTCTTTTCTTACTTTACTTCTTCACTTTTCTAAATACTTATTACTTCTCAAAGCATACTCCTTAAAACTGAAATTCTATCTTCTTTTCTTACTTTACTTCTTCACTTTTCTATAGGCTAACTTTCATCTACAAGCATATCTTGACAAACCGAATACAGATTCGTAATTGTGACATAATAACTAACATTTTGGATATTCTAACTTATATTTTAGTGCATGCTACGAAAACTTATCATTAGATATTCTTTTCTTACTTTACTTCTTCACTTTTCTAAATACTTATTACTTCTCAAAGCATACTCCTTAAAACTGAAATTCTATATTCTTTTCTTACTTTACTTCTTCACTTTTCTATAGACTAACTTTCATTTACAAGCATATCTTGACAAACCGAATACAGATTCGTAATTGTGACATAATAACTAACATTTTGGATATTCTAACTTATATTTTAGTGCATGCTACGAAAACTTATCATTAGATATTCTTTTCTTACTTTACTTCTTCACTTTTCTAAATACTTATTACTCTCAAAGCATACTCCTTAAAACTGAAATTCTATCTTCTTTTCTTACTTTACTTCTTCACTTTTCTATAGGCTAACTTTCATCTACAAGCATATCTTGACTAACCGAATACAGATTCGTAATTGTGACATAATAACTAACATTTTGGATATTCTAACTTATATTTTAGTGCTTGCTACGAAAACTTATCATTAGATATTCTTTTCTTACTTTACTTCTTCACTTTTCTATAGACTAACTTTCATTTACAAGCATATCTTGACAAACCGAATACAGATTCGTAATTGTGACATAATAACTAACATTTTGGATATTCTAACTTATATTTTAGTGCATGCTACGAAAACTTATCATTAGATATTCTTTTCTTACTTTACTTCTTCACTTTTCTAAATACTTATTACTTCTCAAAGCATACTCCTTAAAACTGAAATTCTATCTTCTTTTCTTACTTTACTTCTTCACTTTTCTATAGGCTAACTTTCATCTACAAGCATATCTTGACAAACCGAATACAGATTCGTAATTGTGACATAATAACTAACATTTTGGATATTCTAACTTATATTTTAGTGCATGCTACGAAAACTTATCATTAGATATTCTTTTCTTACTTTACTTCTTCACTTTTCTAAATACTTATTACTTCTCAAAGCATACTCCTTAAAACTGAAATTCTATATTCTTTTCTTACTTTACTTCTTCACTTTTCTATAGACTAACTTTCATTTACAAGCATATCTTGACAAACCGAATACAGATTCGTAATTGTGACATAATAACTAACATTTTGGATATTCTAACTTATATTTTAGTGCATGCTACGAAAACTTATCATTAGATATTCTTTTCTTACTTTACTTCTTCACTTTTCTAAATACTTATTACTTCTCAAAGCATACTCCTTAAAACTGAAATTCTATCTTCTTTTCTTACTTTACTTCTTCACTTTTCTATAGGCTAACTTTCATCTACAAGCATATCTTGACTAACCGAATACAGATTCGTAATTGTGACATAATAACTAACATTTTGGATATTCTAACTTATATTTTAGTGCTTGCTACGAAAACTTATCATTAGATATTCTTTTCTTACTTTACTTCTTCACTTTTCTAAATACTTATTACTTCTCAAAGCATACTCCTTAAAACTGAAATTCTATCTTCTTTTCTTACTTTACTTCTTCACTTTTCTATAGGCTAACTTTCATCTACAAGCATATCTTGACAAACCGAATACAGATTCGTAATTGTGACATAATAACTAACATTTTGGATATTCTAACTTATATTTTAGTGCATGCTACGAAAACTTATCATTAGATATTCTTTTCTTACTTTACTTCTTCACTTTTCTAAATACTTATTACTTCTCAAAGCATACTCCTTAAAACTGAAATTCTATATTCTTTTCTTACTTTACTTCTTCACTTTTCTATAGACTAACTTTCATCTACAAGCATATCTTGACAAACCGAATACAGATTCGTAATTGTGACATAATAACTAACATTTTGGATATTCTAACTTATATTTTAGTGCTTGCTACGAAAACTTATCATTAGATATTCTTTTCTTACTTTACTTCTTCACTTTTCTAAATACTTATTACTTCTCAAAGCATACTCCTTAAAACTGAAATTCTATATTATTTTCTTACTTTACTTCTTCACTTTTCTATAGACTAACTTTCATCTACAAGCATATCTTGACAAACCGAATACAGATTCGTAATTGTGACATAATAACTAACATTTTGGATATTCTAACTTATATTTTAGTGCATGCTACGAAAACTTATCATTAGATATTCTTTTCTTACTTTACTTCTTCACTTTTCTAAATACTTATTACTTCTCAAAGCATACTCCTTAAAACTGAAATTCTATATTCTTTTCTTACTTTACTTCTTCACTTTTCTATAGACTAACTTTCATTTACAAGCATATCTTGACAAACCGAATACAGATTCGTAATTGTGACATAATAACTAACATTTTGGATATTCTAACTTATATTTTAGTGCATGCTACGAAAACTTATCATTAGATATTCTTTTCTTACTTTACTTCTTCACTTTTCTAAATACTTATTACTTCTCAAAGCATACTCCTTAAAACTGAAATTCTATCTTCTTTTCTTACTTTACTTCTTCACTTTTCTATAGGCTAACTTTCATCTACAAGCATATCTTGACTAACCGAATACAGATTCGTAATTGTGACATAATAACTAACATTTTGGATATTCTAACTTATATTTTAGTGCTTGCTACGAAAACTTATCATTAGATATTCTTTTCTTACTTTACTTCTTCACTTTTCTAAATACTTATTACTTCTCAAAGCATACTCCTTAAAACTGAAATTCTATCTTCTTTTCTTACTTTACTTCTTCACTTTTCTATAGGCTAACTTTCATCTACAAGCATATCTTGACAAACCGAATACAGATTCGTAATTGTGACATAATAACTAACATTTTGGATATTCTAACTTATATTTTAGTGCATGCTACGAAAACTTATCATTAGATATTCTTTTCTTACTTTACTTCTTCACTTTTCTAAATACTTATTACTTCTCAAAGCATACTCCTTAAAACTGAAATTCTATATTCTTTTCTTACTTTACTTCTTCACTTTTCTATAGACTAACTTTCATCTACAAGCATATCTTGACAAACCGAATACAGATTCGTAATTGTGACATAATAACTAACATTTTGGATATTCTAACTTATATTTTAGTGCTTGCTACGAAAACTTATCATTAGATATTCTTTTCTTACTTTACTTCTTCACTTTTCTAAATACTTATTACTTCTCAAAGCATACTCCTTAAAACTGAAATTCTATATTATTTTCTTACTTTACTTCTTCACTTTTCTATAGACTAACTTTCATCTACAAGCATATCTTGACAAACCGAATACAGATTCGTAATTGTGACATAATAACTACATTTTGGATATTCTAACTTATATTTTAGTGCATGCTACGAAAACTTATCATTAGATATTCTTTTCTTACTTTACTTCTTCACTTTTCTAAATACTTATTACTTCTCAAAAGCATACTCCTTAAAACTGAAATTCTATCTTCTTTTCTTACTTTACTTCTTCACTTTTCTATAGGCTAACTTTCATCTACAAGCATATCTTGACTAACCGAATACAGATTCGTAATTGTGACATAATAACTAACATTTTGGATATTCTAACTTATATTTTAGTGCTTGCTACGAAAACTTATCATTAGATATTCTTTTCTTACTTTACTTCTTCACTTTTCTAAATACTTATTACTTCTCAAAGCATACTCCTTAAAACTGAAATTCTATCTTCTTTTCTTACTTTACTTCTTCACTTTTCTATAGGCTAACTTTCATCTACAAGCATATCTTGACAAACCGAATACAGATTCGTAATTGTGACATAATAACTAACATTTTGGATATTCTAACTTATATTTTAGTGCTTGCTACGAAAACTTATCATTAGATATTCTTTTCTTACTTTACTTCTTCACTTTTCTAAATACTTATTACTTCTCAAAGCATACTCCTTAAAAACTGAAATTCTATATTATTTTCTTACTTTACTTCTTCACTTTTCTATAGACTAACTTTCATCTACAAGCATATCTTGACAAACCGAATACAGATTCGTAATTGTGACATAATAACTAACATTTTGGATATTCTAACTTATATTTTAGTGCATGCTACGAAAACTTATCATTAGATATTCTTTTCTTACTTTACTTCTTCACTTTTCTAAATACTTATTACTTCTCAAAGCATACTCCTTAAACTGAAATTCTATATTCTTTTCTTACTTTACTTCTTCACTTTTCTATAGACTAACTTTCATTTACAAGCATATCTTGACAAACCGAATACAGATTCGTAATTGTGACATAATAACTAACATTTTGGATATTCTAACTTATATTTTAGTGCTTGCTACGAAAACTTATCATTAGATATTCTTTTCTTACTTTACTTCTTCACTTTTCTAAATACTTATTACTTCTCAAAGCATACTCCTTAAAACTGAAATTCTATCTTCTTTTCTTACTTTACTTCTTCACTTTTCTATAGGCTAACTTTCATCTACAAGCATATCTTGACAAACCGAATACAGATTCGTAATTATTATATTATTACTAACATTTTGGATATTCTAACTTATATTTTAGTGCTTGCTACGAAAACTTATCATTAGATATTCTTTTCTTACTTTACTTCTTCACTTTTCTAAATACTTATTACTTCTCAAAGCATACTCCTTAAAACTGAAATTCTATCTTCTTTTCTTACTTTACTTCTTCACTTTTCTATAGGCTAACTTTCATCTACAAGCATATCTTGACAAACCGAATACAGATTCGTAATTGTGACATAATAACTAACATTTTGGATATTCTAACTTATATTTTAGTGCTTGCTACGAAAACTTATCATTAGATATTCTTTTCTTACTTTACTTCTTCACTTTTCTAAATACTTATTACTTCTCAAAGCATACTCCTTAAAACTGAAATTCTATCTTCTTTTCTTACTTTACTTCTTCACTTTTCTATAGGCTAACTTTCATCTACAAGCATATCTTGACAAACCGAATACAGATTCGTAATTGTGACATAATAACTAACATTTTGGATATTCTAACTTATATTTTAGTGCTTGCTACGAAAACTTATCATTAGATATTCTTTTCTTACTTTACTTCTTCACTTTTCTAAATACTTATTACTTCTCAAAGCATACTCCTTAAAACTGAAATTCTATATTATTTTCTTACTTTACTTCTTCACTTTTCTATAGACTAACTTTCATCTACAAGCATATCTTGACAAACCGAATACAGATTCGTAATTGTGACATAATAACTAACATTTTGGATATTCTAACTTATATTTTAGTGCATGCTACGAAAACTTATCATTAGATATTCTTTTCTTACTTTACTTCTTCACTTTTCTAAATACTTATTACTTCTCAAAGCATACTCCTTAAAACTGAAATTCTATATTCTTTTCTTACTTTACTTCTTCACTTTTCTATAGACTAACTTTCATTTACAAGCATATCTTGACAAACCGAATACAGATTCGTAATTGTGACATAATAACTAACATTTTGGATATTCTAACTTATATTTTAGTGCATGCTACGAAAACTTATCATTAGATATTCTTTTCTTACTTTACTTCTTCACTTTTCTAAATACTTATTACTTCTCAAAGCATACTCCTTAAAACTGAAATTCTATCTTCTTTTCTTACTTTACTTCTTCACTTTTCTATAGGCTAACTTTCATCTACAAGCATATCTTGACAAACCGAATACAGATTCGTAATTGTGACATAATAACTAACATTTGGATATTCTAACTTATATTTTAGTGCATGCTACGAAAACTTATCATTAGATATTCTTTTCTTACTTTACTTCTTCACTTTTCTAAATACTTATTACTTCTCAAAGCATACTCCTTAAAACTGAAATTCTATATTATTTTCTTACTTTACTTCTTCACTTTTCTATAGACTAACTTTCATCTACAAGCATATCTTGACAAACCGAATACAGATTCGTAATTGTGACATAATAACTAACATTTTGGATATTCTAACTTATATTTTAGTGCATGCTACGAAAACTTATCATTAGATATTCTTTTCTTACTTTACTTCTTCACTTTTCTAAATACTTATTACTTCTCAAAGCATACTCCTTAAAACTGAAATTCTATATTCTTTTCTTACTTTACTTCTTCACTTTTCTATAGACTAACTTTCATTTACAAGCATATCTTGACAAACCGAATACAGATTCGTAATTGTGACATAATAACTAACATTTTGGATATTCTAACTTATATTTTAGTGCTTGCTACGAAAACTTATCATTAGATATTCTTTTCTTACTTTACTTCTTCACTTTTCTAAATACTTATTACTTCTCAAAGCATACTCCTTAAAACTGAAATTCTATCTTCTTTTCTTACTTTACTTCTTCACTTTTCTATAGGCTAACTTTCATCTACAAGCATATCTTGACAAACCGAATACAGATTCGTAATTATTATATTATTACTAACATTTTGGATATTCTAACTTATATTTTAGTGCTTGCTACGAAAACTTATCATTAGATATTCTTTTCTTACTTTACTTCTTCACTTTTCTAAATACTTATTACTTCTCAAAGCATACTCCTTAAAACTGAAATTCTATCTTCTTTTCTTACTTTACTTCTTCACTTTTCTATAGGCTAACTTTCATCTACAAGCATATCTTGACAAACCGAATACAGATTCGTAATTGTGACATAATAACTAACATTTTGGATATTCTAACTTATATTTTAGTGCATGCTACGAAAACTTATCATTAGATATTCTTTTCTTACTTTACTTCTTCACTTTTCTAAATACTTATTACTTCTCAAAGCATACTCCTTAAAACTGAAATTCTATATTCTTTTCTTACTTTACTTCTTCACTTTTCTATAGACTAACTTTCATTTACAAGCATATCTTGACAAACCGAATACAGATTCGTAATTGTGACATAATAACTAACATTTTGGATATTCTAACTTATATTT
>CAMPDV010003356.1:0-56683 GCA_946699065.1 Loxodes magnus | reverse complement strand
GAAATTTTAATACCAGAGTGAGTTAACAATGTATGAAAATAGTTGTGTAATTTTTAAAGTAAAAAAAAACATTGTTTTTATAAGTGTTTTGAGGTGAGAATACGAAATTTTAATACCAGAGTGAGTTAACAATGTATGAAAAATAGTTGTGTAATTTTTAAAGTAAAAAAAAACATTGTTTTATAAGTGTTTTGAAGTGAGAATACGAAATTTTAATACCAGAGTGAGTTAACAATGTATGAAAAATAGTTGTGTAATTTTTAAAGTAAAAAAAAACATTGTTTTATAAGTGTTTTGAAGTGAAAATACGAAATTTTAATACCAGAGTGAGTTAACAATGTATGAAAAATAGTTGTGTAATTTTTAAAGTAAAAAAAAACATTGTTTTTGATATGTTTTGAGGTGAGAATACGAAATTTTAATACCAGAGTGAGTTAACAATGTATGAAAAATAGTTGTGTAATTTTTAAAGTAAAAAAAAACATTGTTTTTATAAGTGTTTTGAAGTGAGAATACGAAATTTTAATACCAGAGTGAGTTAACAATGTATGAAAAATAGTTGTGTAATTTTTAAAGTAAAAAAAAACATTGTTTTTATAAGTGTTTTGAAGTGAAAATACGAAATTTTAATACCAGAGTGAGTTAACAATGTATGAAAAATAGTTGTGTAATTTTTAAAGTAAAAAAAAACATTGTTTTTGATATGTTTTGAAGTGAGAATACGAAATTTTAATACCAGAGTGAGTTAACAATGTATGAAAATAGTTGTGTAATTTTTAAAGTAAAAAAAACATTGTTTTATAAGTGTTTTGAGGTGAGAATACGAAATTTTAATACCAGAGTGAGTTAACAATGTATGAAAAATAGTTGTGTAATTTTTAAAGTAAAAAAAAACATTGTTTTTATAAGTGTTTTGAAGTGAGAATACGAAATTTTAATACCAGAGTGAGTTAACAATGTATGAAAAATAGTTGTGTAATTTTTAAAGTAAAAAAAAACATTATTTTATAAGTGTTTTGAAGTGAGAATACGAAATTTTAATACCAGAGTGAGTTAACAATGTATGAAAATAGTTGTGTAATTTTTAAAGTAAAAAAAAACATTATTTTATAAGTGTTTGAAGTGAGAATACGAAATTTTAATACCAGAGTGAGTTAACAATGTATGAAAATAGTTGTGTAATTTTTAAAGTAAAAAAAAACATTGTTTTTATTAGTGTTTTGAAGTGAGAATACGAAATTTTAATACCAGAGTGAGTTAACAATGTATGAAAAATAGTTGTGTAATTTTTAAAGTAAAAAAAACATTGTTTTTATTAGTGTTTTGAAGTGAGAATACGAAATTTTAATACCAGAGTGAGTTAACAATGTATGAAAAATAGTTGTGTAATTTTTAAAGTAAAAAAAACATTGTTTTTATTAGTGTTTTGAAGTGAGAATACGAAATTTTAATACCAGAGTGAGTTAACAATGTATGAAAATAGTTGTGTAATTTTTAAAGTAAAAAAAACATTGTTTTATAAGTGTTTTGAAGTGAAAATACGAAATTTTAATACCAGAGTGAGTTAACAATGTATGAAAATAGTTGTGTAATTTTTAAAGTAAAAAAAAACATTGTTTTTATAAGTGTTTTGAAGTGAAAATACGAAATTTTAATACCAGAGTGAGTTAACAATGTATGAAAAATAGTTGTGTAATTTTTAAAGTAAAAAAAACATTGTTTTTATAAGTATTTTGAAGTGAGAATACGAAATTTTAATACCAGAGTGAGTTAACAATGTATGAAAAATAGTTGTGTAATTTTTAAAGTAAAAAAAAACATTATTTTATAAGTGTTTTGAAGTGAGAATACGAAATTTTAATACCAGAGTGAGTTAACAATGTATGAAAATAGTTGTGTAATTTTTAAAGTAAAAAAAACATTGTTTTATAAGTATTTTGAAGTGAGAATACGAAATTTTAATACCAGAGTGAGTTAACAATGTATGAAAAATAGTTGTGTAATTTTTAAAGTAAAAAAAAACATTGTTTTTATAAGTGTTTTGAAGTGAGAATACGAAATTTTAATACCAGAGTGAGTTAACAATGTATGAAAATAGTTGTGTAATTTTTAAAGTAAAAAAAAACATTGTTTTTATAAGTGTTTTGAAGTGAGAATACGAAATTTTAATACCAGAGTGAGTTAACAATGTATGAAAAATAGTTGTGTAATTTTTAAAGTAAAAAAAAACATTGTTTTTATAAGTGTTTTGAAGTGAGAATACGAAATTTTAATACCAGAGTGAGTTAACAATGTATGAAAAATAGTTGTGTAATTTTTAAAGTAAAAAAAAACATTGTTTTTATAAGTGTTTTGAAGTGAAAATACGAAATTTTAATACCAGAGTGAGTTAACAATGTATGAAAAATAGTTGTGTAATTTTTAAAGTAAAAAAAAACATTGTTTTTGATATGTTTTGAAGTGAGAATACGAAATTTTAATACCAGAGTGAGTTAACAATGTATGAAAAATAGTTGTGTAATTTTTAAAGTAAAAAAAAAACATTGTTTTTATAAGTGTTTTGAAGTGAGAATACGAAATTTTAATACCAGAGTGAGTTAACAATGTATGAAAATAGTTGTGTAATTTTTAAAGTAAAAAAAAACATTGTTTTTATAAGTGTTTTGAAGTGAGAATACGAAATTTTAATACCAGAGTGAGTTAACAATGTATGAAAAATAGTTGTGTAATTTTTAAAGTAAAAAAAAACATTGTTTTTATAAGTGTTTTGAAGTGAAAATACGAAATTTTAATACCAGAGTGAGTTAACAATGTATGAAAAATAGTTGTGTAATTTTTAAAGTAAAAAAAAACATTGTTTTTATAAGTGTTTTGAAGTGAGAATACGAAATTTTAATACCAGAGTGAGTTAACAATGTATGAAAAATAGTTGTGTAATTTTTAAAGTAAAAAAAAAACATTGTTTTTATAAGTGTTTTGAAGTGAAAATACGAAATTTTAATACCAGAGTGAGTTAACAATGTATGAAAAATAGTTGTGTAATTTTTAAAGTAAAAAAAAACATTGTTTTATAAGTGTTTTGAAGTGAAAATACGAAATTTTAATACCAGAGTGAGTTAACAATGTATGAAAATAGTTGTGTAATTTTTAAAGTAAAAAAAAACATTGTTTTTATAAGTGTTTTGAGGTGAGAATACGAAATTTTAATACCAGAGTGAGTTAACAATGTATGAAAAATAGTTGTGTAATTTTTAAAGTAAAAAAAAACATTGTTTTATAAGTGTTTTGAAGTGAGAATACGAAATTTTAATACCAGAGTGAGTTTAACAATGTATGAAAAATAGTTGTGTAATTTTTAAAGTAAAAAAAACATTGTTTTATAAGTGTTTTGAAGTGAAAATACGAAATTTTAATACCAGAGTGAGTTAACAATGTATGAAAAATAGTTGTGTAATTTTTAAAGTAAAAAAAAAACATTGTTTTTATAAGTGTTTTGAAGTGAGAATACGAAATTTTAATACCAGAGTGAGTTAACAATGTATGAAAAATAGTTGTGTAATTTTTAAAGTAAAAAAAAAACATTGTTTTTATAAGTGTTTTGAAGTGAAAATACGAAATTTTAATACCAGAGTGAGTTAACAATGTATGAAAATAGTTGTGTAATTTTTAAAGTAAAAAAAAAACATTGTTTTTATAAGTGTTTTGAGGTGAGAATACGAAATTTTTAATACCAGAGTGAGTTAACAATGTATGAAAAATAGTTGTGTAATTTTTAAGTAAAAAAAAACATTGTTTTATAAGTGTTTTGAAGTGAGAATACGAAATTTTAATACCAGAGTGAGTTAACAATGTATGAAAAATAGTTGTGTAATTTTTAAAGTAAAAAAAAACATTGTTTTATAAGTGTTTTGAAGTGAAAATACGAAATTTTAATACCAGAGTGAGTTAACAATGTATGAAAAATAGTTGTGTAATTTTTAAAGTAAAAAAAACATTGTTTTTGATATGTTTTGAGGTGAGAATACGAAATTTTAATACCAGAGTGAGTTAACAATGTATGAAAAATAGTTGTGTAATTTTTAAAGTAAAAAAAAACATTGTTTTTATAAGTGTTTTGAAGTGAGAATACGAAATTTTAATACCAGAGTGAGTTAACAATGTATGAAAAATAGTTGTGTAATTTTTAAAGTAAAAAAAAACATTGTTTTTATAAGTGTTTTGAGGTGAGAATACGAAATTTTAATACCAGAGTGAGTTAACAATGTATGAAAAATAGTTGTGTAATTTTTAAAGTAAAAAAAAACATTGTTTTTATAAGTGTTTTGAGGTGAGAATACGAAATTTTAATACCAGAGTGAGTTAACAATGTATGAAAAATAGTTGTGTAATTTTTAAAGTAAAAAAAAACATTGTTTTTATAAGTGTTTTGAGGTGAGAATACGAAATTTTAATACCAGAGTGAGTTAACAATGTATGAAAAATAGTTGTGTAATTTTTAAAGTAAAAAAAAACATTGTTTTTATAAGTGTTTTGAGGTGAGAATACGAAATTTTAATACCAGAGTGAGTTAACAATGTATGAAAAATAGTTGTGTAATTTTTAAAGTAAAAAAAAACATTATTTTATAAGTGTTTTGAAGTGAGAATACGAAATTTTAATACCAGAGTGAGTTAACAATGTATGAAAAATAGTTGTGTAATTTTTAAAGTAAAAAAAAACATTGTTTTTATAAGTGTTTTGAGGTGAGAATACGAAATTTTAATACCAGAGTGAGTTAACAATGTATGAAAAATAGTTGTGTAATTTTTAAAGTAAAAAAAAACATTGTTTTTATAAGTGTTTTGAGGTGAGAATACGAAATTTTAATACCAGAGTGAGTTAACAATGTATGAAAAATAGTTGTGTAATTTTTAAAGTAAAAAAAAACATTGTTTTATAAGTGTTTTGAAGTGAGAATACGAAATTTTAATACCAGAGTGAGTTAACAATGTATGAAAAATAGTTGTGTAATTTTTAAAGTAAAAAAAAACATTGTTTTATAAGTGTTTTGAAGTGAAAATACGAAATTTTAATACCAGAGTGAGTTAACAATGTATGAAAAATAGTTGTGTAATTTTTAAAGTAAAAAAAAACATTGTTTTTATAAGTGTTTTGAGGTGAGAATACGAAATTTTAATACCAGAGTGAGTTAACAATGTATGAAAAATAGTTGTGTAATTTTTAAAGTAAAAAAAAACATTATTTTATAAGTGTTTTGAAGTGAGAATACGAAATTTTAATACCAGAGTGAGTTAACAATGTATGAAAAATAGTTGTGTAATTTTTAAAGTAAAAAAAAACATTGTTTTTATAAGTGTTTTGAAGTGAGAATACGAAATTTTAATACCAGAGTGAGTTAACAATGTATGAAAAATAGTTGTGTAATTTTTAAAGTAAAAAAAAACATTGTTTTTATAAGTGTTTTGAGGTGAGAATACGAAATTTTAATACCAGAGTGAGTTAACAATGTATGAAAAATAGTTGTGTAATTTTTAAAGTAAAAAAAAACATTGTTTTTATAAGTGTTTTGAGGTGAGAATACGAAATTTTAATACCAGAGTGAGTTAACAATGTATGAAAAATAGTTGTGTAATTTTTAAAGTAAAAAAAAACATTGTTTTTATAAGTGTTTTGAGGTGAGAATACGAAATTTTAATACCAGAGTGAGTTAACAATGTATGAAAAATAGTTGTGTAATTTTTAAAGTAAAAAAAAACATTATTTTATAAGTGTTTTGAAGTGAGAATACGAAATTTAATACCAGAGTGAGTTAACAATGTATGAAAAATAGTTGTGTAATTTTTAAAGTAAAAAAAAACATTGTTTTTATAAGTGTTTTGAAGTGAGAATACGAAATTTTAATACCAGAGTGAGTTAACAATGTATGAAAAAATAGTTGTGTAATTTTTAAAGTAAAAAAAAACATTGTTTTTATAAGTGTTTTGAAGTGAGAATACGAAATTTTAATACCAGAGTGAGTTAACAATGTATGAAAAATAGTTGTGTAATTTTTAAAGTAAAAAAAAACATTGTTTTTATAAGTGTTTTGAGGTGAGAATACGAAATTTTAATACCAGAGTGAGTTAACAATGTATGAAAAATAGTTGTGTAATTTTTAAAGTAAAAAAAAACATTGTTTTTATAAGTGTTTTGAGGTGAGAATACGAAATTTTTAATACCAGAGTGAGTTAACAATGTATGAAAAATAGTTGTGTAATTTTTAAAGTAAAAAAAAACATTGTTTTTATAAGTGTTTTGAGGTGAGAATACGAAATTTTAATACCAGAGTGAGTTAACAATGTATGAAAAATAGTTGTGTAATTTTTAAAGTAAAAAAAAACATTGTTTTTATAAGTGTTTTGAAGTGAGAATACGAAATTTTAATACCAGAGTGAGTTAACAATGTATGAAAAATAGTTGTGTAATTTTTAAAGTAAAAAAAAACATTGTTTTTATAAGTGTTTTGAAGTGAAAATACGAAATTTTAATACCAGAGTGAGTTAACAATGTATGAAAATAGTTGTGTAATTTTTAAAGTAAAAAAAAAACATTGTTTTTATAAGTGTTTTGAGGTGAGAATACGAAATTTTAATACCAGAGTGAGTTAACAATGTATGAAAAATAGTTGTGTAATTTTTAAAGTAAAAAAAAACATTGTTTTATAAGTGTTTTGAAGTGAGAATACGAAATTTTAATACCAGAGTGAGTTAACAATGTATGAAAAATAGTTGTGTAATTTTTAAAGTAAAAAAAAACATTGTTTTATAAGTGTTTTGAAGTGAAAATACGAAATTTTAATACCAGAGTGAGTTAACAATGTATGAAAAATAGTTGTGTAATTTTTAAAGTAAAAAAAAACATTGTTTTTGATATGTTTTGAGGTGAGAATACGAAATTTTAATACCAGAGTGAGTTAACAATGTATGAAAAATAGTTGTGTAATTTTTAAAGTAAAAAAAAACATTGTTTTTATAAGTGTTTTGAGGTGAGAATACGAAATTTTAATACAGAGTGAGTTAACAATGTATGAAAAATAGTTGTGTAATTTTTAAAGTAAAAAAAAACATTGTTTTTATAAGTGTTTTGAAGTGAGAATACGAAATTTTAATACCAGAGTGAGTTAACAATGTATGAAAAATAGTTGTGTAATTTTTAAAGTAAAAAAAAACATTGTTTTTATAAGTGTTTTGAAGTGAGAATACGAAATTTTAATACCAGAGTGAGTTAACAATGTATGAAAAATAGTTGTGTAATTTTTAAAGTAAAAAAAAACATTGTTTTATAAGTGTTTTGAAGTGAAAATACGAAATTTTAATACCAGAGTGAGTTAACAATGTATGAAAAATAGTTGTGTAATTTTTAAAGTAAAAAAAAAACATTATTTTATAAGTGTTTTGAAGTGAGAATACGAAATTTTAATACCAGAGTGAGTTAACAATGTATGAAAAATAGTTGTGTAATTTTTAAAGTAAAAAAAAACATTGTTTTTATAAGTGTTTTGAAGTGAGAATACGAAATTTTAATACCAGAGTGAGTTAACAATGTATGAAAAATAGTTGTGTAATTTTTAAAGTAAAAAAAAAACATTGTTTTTATAAGTGTTTTGAAGTGAGAATACGAAATTTTAATACCAGAGTGAGTTAACAATGTATGAAAAATAGTTGTGTAATTTTTAAAGTAAAAAAAAACATTGTTTTTATAAGTGTTTTGAAGTGAGAATACGAAATTTTAATACCAGAGTGAGTTAACAATGTATGAAAAATAGTTGTGTAATTTTTAAAGTAAAAAAAAAACATTGTTTTTATAAGTGTTTTGAGGTGAGAATACGAAATTTTAATACCAGAGTGAGTTAACAATGTATGAAAAATAGTTGTGTAATTTTTAAAGTAAAAAAAAACATTGTTTTTATAAGTGTTTTGAAGTGAGAATACGAAATTTTAATACCAGAGTGAGTTAACAATGTATGAAAAATAGTTGTGTAATTTTTAAAGTAAAAAAAAAACATTGTTTTTATAAGTGTTTTGAGGTGAGAATACGAAATTTTAATACCAGAGTGAGTTAACAATGTATGAAAAATAGTTGTGTAATTTTTAAAGTAAAAAAAAACATTGTTTTTATAAGTGTTTTGAAGTGAAAATACGAAATTTTAATACCAGAGTGAGTTAACAATGTATGAAAAATAGTTGTGTAATTTTTAAAGTAAAAAAAAACATTATTTTATAAGTGTTTTGAAGTGAGAATACGAAATTTTAATACCAGAGTGAGTTAACAATGTATGAAAAATAGTTGTGTAATTTTTAAAGTAAAAAAAAACATTGTTTTTATAAGTGTTTTGAGGTGAGAATACGAAATTTTAATACCAGAGTGAGTTAACAATGTATGAAAAATAGTTGTGTAATTTTTAAAGTAAAAAAAACATTATTTTATAAGTGTTTTGAAGTGAGAATACGAAATTTTAATACCAGAGTGAGTTAACAATGTATGAAAAATAGTTGTGTAATTTTTAAAGTAAAAAAAAACATTGTTTTTATAAGTGTTTTGAGGTGAGAATACGAATTTTTAATACCAGAGTGAGTTAACAATGTATGAAAAATAGTTGTGTAATTTTTAAAGTAAAAAAAAACATTGTTTTTATAAGTGTTTTGAAGTGAAAATACGAAATTTTAATACCAGAGTGAGTTAACAATGTATGAAAAATAGTTGTGTAATTTTTAAAGTAAAAAAAAACATTATTTTATAAGTGTTTTGAAGTGAGAATACGAAATTTTAATACCAGAGTGAGTTAACAATGTATGAAAAATAGTTGTGTAATTTTTAAAGTAAAAAAAAACATTGTTTTTATAAGTGTTTTGAGGTGAGAATACGAAATTTTAATACCAGAGTGAGTTAACAATGTATGAAAAATAGTTGTGTATTTTTAAAGTAAAAAAAAACATTGTTTTTATAAGTGTTTTGAGGTGAGAATACGAAATTTTAATACCAGAGTGAGTTAACAATGTATGAAAAATAGTTGTGTAATTTTTAAAGTAAAAAAAAACATTGTTTTTTATAAGTGTTTTGAAGTGAGAATACGAAATTTTAATACCAGAGTGAGTTAACAATGTATGAAAAATAGTTGTGTAATTTTTAAAGTAAAAAAAAACATTGTTTTTATAAGTGTTTTGAAGTGAGAATACGAAATTTTAATACCAGAGTGAGTTAACAATGTATGAAAAATAGTTGTGTAATTTTTAAAGTAAAAAAAAACATTGTTTTTATAAGTGTTTTGAGGTGAGAATACGAAATTTTAATACCAGAGTGAGTTAACAATGTATGAAAAATAGTTGTGTAATTTTTAAAGTAAAAAAAAACATTGTTTTTATAAGTGTTTTGAGGTGAGAATACGAAATTTTAATACCAGAGTGAGTTAACAATGTATGAAAAATAGTTGTGTAATTTTTAAAGTAAAAAAAAACATTGTTTTTATAAGTGTTTTGAGGTGAGAATACGAAATTTTAATACCAGAGTGAGTTAACAATGTATGAAAAATAGTTGTGTAATTTTTAAAGTAAAAAAAAACATTGTTTTTATAAGTGTTTTGAGGTGAGAATACGAAATTTTAATACCAGAGTGAGTTAACAATGTATGAAAAATAGTTGTGTAATTTTTAAAGTAAAAAAAAACATTGTTTTTATAAGTGTTTTGAGGTGAGAATACGAAATTTTAATACCAGAGTGAGTTAACAATGTATGAAAAATAGTTGTGTAATTTTTAAAGTAAAAAAAAACATTGTTTTTATAAGTGTTTTGAGGTGAGAATACGAAATTTTAATACCAGAGTGAGTTAACAATGTATGAAAAATAGTTGTGTAATTTTTAAAGTAAAAAAAAACATTGTTTTTATAAGTGTTTTGAGGTGAGAATACGAAATTTTAATACCAGAGTGAGTTAACAATGTATGAAAAATAGTTGTGTAATTTTTAAAGTAAAAAAAAACATTGTTTTTATAAGTGTTTTGAGGTGAGAATACGAAATTTTAATACCAGAGTGAGTTAACAATGTATGAAAAATAGTTGTGTAATTTTTAAAGTAAAAAAAAACATTATTTTATAAGTGTTTTGAAGTGAGAATACGAAATTTTAATACCAGAGTGAGTTAACAATGTATGAAAAATAGTTGTGTAATTTTTAAAGTAAAAAAAACATTATTTTATAAGTGTTTTGAAGTGAAAATACGAAATTTTAATACCAGAGTGAGTTAACAATGTATGAAAAATAGTTGTGTAATTTTTAAAGTAAAAAAAAACATTGTTTTTATAAGTGTTTTGAGGTGAGAATACGAAATTTTAATACCAGAGTGAGTTAACAATGTATGAAAAATAGTTGTGTAATTTTTAAAGTAAAAAAAAAACATTGTTTTTATAAGTGTTTTGAGGTGAGAATACGAAATTTTAATACCAGAGTGAGTTAACAATGTATGAAAAATAGTTGTGTAATTTTTAAAGTAAAAAAAAACATTGTTTTTATAAGTGTTTTGAGGTGAGAATACGAAATTTTAATACCAGAGTGAGTTAACAATGTATGAAAAATAGTTGTGTAATTTTTAAAGTAAAAAAAAACATTGTTTTTATAAGTGTTTTGAAGTGAGAATACGAAAATTTTAATACCAGAGTGAGTTAACAATGTATGAAAAATAGTTGTGTAATTTTTAAAGTAAAAAAAAACATTGTTTTTATAAGTGTTTTGAAGTGAGAATACGAAATTTTAATACCAGAGTGAGTTAACAATGTATGAAAAATAGTTGTGTAATTTTTAAAGTAAAAAAAAACATTGTTTTTATAAGTGTTTTGAAGTGAGAATACGAAATTTTAATACCAGAGTGAGTTAACAATGTATGAAAAATAGTTGTGTAATTTTTAAAGTAAAAAAAAACATTGTTTTATAAGTATTTTGAAGTGAGAATACGAAATTTTAATACCAGAGTGAGTTAACAATGTATGAAAAATAGTTGTGTAATTTTTAAAGTAAAAAAAAACATTGTTTTTATAAGTGTTTTGAGGTGAGAATACGAAATTTTAATACCAGAGTGAGTTAACAATGTATGAAAAATAGTTGTGTAATTTTTAAAGTAAAAAAAAAACATTGTTTTTTATAAGTGTTTTGAGGTGAGAATACGAAATTTTAATACCAGAGTGAGTTAACAATGTATGAAAAATAGTTGTGTAATTTTTAAAGTAAAAAAAAACATTGTTTTTTATAAGTGTTTTGAAGTGAGAATACGAAATTTTAATACCAGAGTGAGTTAACAATGTATGAAAAATAGTTGTGTAATTTTTAAAGTAAAAAAAAACATTGTTTTTATAAGTGTTTTGAGGTGAGAATACGAAATTTTAATACCAGAGTGAGTTAACAATGTATGAAAAATAGTTGTGTAATTTTTAAAGTAAAAAAAAAACATTGTTTTTATAAGTGTTTTGAGGTGAGAATACGAAATTTTAATACCAGAGTGAGTTAACAATGTATGAAAAATAGTTGTGTAATTTTTAAAGTAAAAAAAAACATTGTTTTTATAAGTGTTTTGAGGTGAGAATACGAAATTTTAATACCAGAGTGAGTTAACAATGTATGAAAAATAGTTGTGTAATTTTTAAAGTAAAAAAAAACATTGTTTTTATAAGTGTTTTGAGGTGAGAATACGAAATTTTAATACCAGAGTGAGTTAACAATGTATGAAAAATAGTTGTGTAATTTTTAAAGTAAAAAAAAACATTGTTTTTATAAGTGTTTTGAGGTGAGAATACGAAATTTTAATACCAGAGTGAGTTAACAATGTATGAAAAATAGTTGTGTAATTTTTAAAGTAAAAAAAAACATTGTTTTTATAAGTGTTTTGAGGTGAGAATACGAAATTTTAATACCAGAGTGAGTTAACAATGTATGAAAAATAGTTGTGTATTTTTAAAGTAAAAAAAAACATTGTTTTTATAAGTGTTTTGAGGTGAGAATACGAAATTTTAATACCAGAGTGAGTTAACAATGTATGAAAAATAGTTGTGTAATTTTAAAGTAAAAAAAAACATTGTTTTTATAAGTGTTTATGAGGTGAGAATACGAAATTTTATTTTTTTTTACTTTAAAAATTACACAACTATTTTTCATACATTGTTAACTCACTCTGGTATTAAAATTTCGTATTCTCACCTCAAAACACTAATAAAAACAATGTTTTTTTTATTTTAAAAATTACACAACTATTTTTCATACATTGTTAACTCACTCTGGTATTAAAATTTCGTATTCTCACTTCAAAACACTTATAAAAACAATGTTTTTTTTTACTTTAAAAATTACACAACTATTTTTCATACATTGTTAACTCACTCTGGTATTAAAATTTCGTATTCTCACTTCAAAACACTTATAAAAACAATGTTTTTTTTTACTTTAAAAATTACACAACTATTTTTCATACATTGTTAACTCACTCTGGTATTAAAATTTCGTATTCTCACTTCAAAACACTTATAAAAACAATGTTTTTTTTTATTTTAAAAATTACACAACTATTTTCATACATTGTTAACTCACTCTGGTATTAAAATTTCGTATTCTCACTTCAAAACACTAATAAAAACAATGTTTTTTTTATTTTAAAAATTACACAACTATTTTTCATACATTGTTAACTCACTCTGGTATTAAAATTTCGTATTCTCACTTCAAAACACTTATAAAAACAATGTTTTTTTTTACTTTAAAAATTACACAACTATTTTTCATACATTGTTAACTCACTCTGGTATTAAAATTTCGTATTCTCACCTCAAAACACTTATAAAAACAATGTTTTTTTTTACTTTAAAAATTACACAACTATTTTTCATACATTGTTAACTCACTCTGGTATTAAAATTTCGTATTCTCACCTCAAAACACTTATAAAAACAATGTTTTTTTTTACTTTAAAAATTACACAACTATTTTTCATACATTGTTAACTCACTCTGGTATTAAAATTTCGTATTCTCACTTCAAAATACTTATAAAACAATGTTTTTTTTTACTTTAAAAATTACACAACTATTTTTCATACATTGTTAACTCACTCTGGTATTAAAATTTCGTATTCTCACTTCAAAACACTTATAAAAACAATGTTTTTTTTTACTTTAAAAATTACACAACTATTTTTCATACATTGTTAACTCACTCTGGTATTAAAATTTCGTATTCTCACTTCAAAATACTTATAAAAACAATGTTTTTTTTTACTTTAAAAATTACACAACTATTTTTCATACATTGTTAACTCACTCTGGTATTAAAATTTCGTATTCTCACTTCAAAATACTTATAAAAACAATGTTTTTTTTTACTTTAAAAATTACACAACTATTTTTCATACATTGTTAACTCACTCTGGTATTAAAATTTCGTATTCTCACCTCAAAACACTTATAAAACAATGTTTTTTTTTACTTTAAAAATTACACAACTATTTTTCATACATTGTTAACTCACTCTGGTATTAAAATTTCGTATTCTCACTTCAAAACACTTATAAAAACAATGTTTTTTTTTACTTTAAAAATTACACAACTATTTTTCATACATTGTTAACTCACTCTGGTATTAAAATTTCGTATTCTCACTTCAAAACACTTATAAAAACAATGTTTTTTTTTACTTTAAAAATTACACAACTATTTTTCATACATTGTTAACTCACTCTGGTATTAAAATTTCGTATTCTCACTTCAAAACACTTATAAAAACAATGTTTTTTTTTACTTTAAAAATTACACAACTATTTTTCATACATTGTTAACTCACTCTGGTATTAAAATTTCGTATTCTCACTTCAAAACACTTATAAAACAATGTTTTTTTTTACTTTAAAAATTACACAACTATTTTTCATACATTGTTAACTCACTCTGGTATTAAAATTTCGTATTCTCACTTCAAAACACTTATAAAAACAATGTTTTTTTTTACTTTAAAAATTACACAACTATTTTTCATACATTGTTAACTCACTCTGGTATTAAAATTTCGTATTCTCACTTCAAAATACTTATAAAACAATGTTTTTTTTTACTTTAAAAATTACACAACTATTTTTCATACATTGTTAACTCACTCTGGTATTAAAATTTCGTATTCTCACTTCAAAACACTTATAAAACAATGTTTTTTTTTACTTTAAAAATTACACAACTATTTTTCATACATTGTTAACTCACTCTGGTATTAAAATTTCGTATTCTCACTTCAAAACACTTATAAAACAATGTTTTTTTTTACTTTAAAAATTACACAACTATTTTTCATACATTGTTAACTCACTCTGGTATTAAAATTTCGTATTCTCACTTCAAAATACTTATAAAACAATGTTTTTTTTACTTTAAAAATTACACAACTATTTTTCATACATTGTTAACTCACTCTGGTATTAAAATTTCGTATTCTCACTTCAAAACACTTATAAAAACAATGTTTTTTTTTACTTTAAAAATTACACAACTATTTTTCATACATTGTTAACTCACTCTGGTATTAAAATTTCGTATTTTCACTTCAAAACACTTATAAAACAATGTTTTTTTTTACTTTAAAAATTACACAACTATTTTTCATACATTGTTAACTCACTCTGGTATTAAAATTTCGTATTCTCACTTCAAAACACTTATAAAAACAATGTTTTTTTTTACTTTAAAAATTACACAACTATTTTTCATACATTGTTAACTCACTCTGGTATTAAAATTTCGTATTCTCACTTCAAAACACTTATAAAAACAATGTTTTTTTTTACTTTAAAAATTACACAACTATTTTTCATACATTGTTAACTCACTCTGGTATTAAAATTTCGTATTCTCACTTCAAAACACTTATAAAAACAATGTTTTTTTTTACTTTAAAAATTACACAACTATTTTTCATACATTGTTAACTCACTCTGGTATTAAAATTTCGTATTCTCACTTCAAAACACTTATAAAAACAATGTTTTTTTTTACTTTAAAAATTACACAACTATTTTTCATACATTGTTAACTCACTCTGGTATTAAAATTTCGTATTCTCACTTCAAAACACTTATAAAAACAATGTTTTTTTTTACTTTAAAAATTACACAACTATTTTTCATACATTGTTAACTCACTCTGGTATTAAAATTTCGTATTCTCACTTCAAAACACTTATAAAACAATGTTTTTTTTTACTTTAAAAATTACACAACTATTTTTCATACATTGTTAACTCACTCTGGTATTAAAATTTCGTATTCTCACTTCAAAATACTTATAAAAACAATGTTTTTTTTTACTTTAAAAATTACACAACTATTTTTCATACATTGTTAACTCACTCTGGTATTAAAATTTCGTATTCTCACTTCAAAACACTTATAAAATAATGTTTTTTTTTACTTTAAAAATTACACAACTATTTTTCATACATTGTTAACTCACTCTGGTATTAAAATTTCGTATTCTCACCTCAAAACACTTATAAAAACAATGTTTTTTTTTACTTTAAAAATTACACAACTATTTTCATACATTGTTAACTCACTCTGGTATTAAAATTTCGTATTCTCACCTCAAAACACTTATAAAAACAATGTTTTTTTTTACTTTAAAAATTACACAACTATTTTTCATACATTGTTAACTCACTCTGGTATTAAAATTTCGTATTCTCACTTCAAAACACTTATAAAACAATGTTTTTTTTTACTTTAAAAATTACACAACTATTTTTCATACATTGTTAACTCACTCTGGTATTAAAATTTCGTATTCTCACCTCAAAACACTTATAAAAACAATGTTTTTTTTTACTTTAAAAATTACACAACTATTTTTCATACATTGTTAACTCACTCTGGTATTAAAATTTCGTATTCTCACTTCAAAACACTTATAAAAACAATGTTTTTTTTTACTTTAAAAATTACACAACTATTTTTCATACATTGTTAACTCACTCTGGTATTAAAATTTCGTATTCTCACTTCAAAACACTTATAAAAACAATGTTTTTTTTTACTTTAAAAATTACACAACTATTTTTCATACATTGTTAACTCACTCTGGTATTAAAATTTCGTATTCTCACTTCAAAACACTTATAAAATAATGTTTTTTTTTACTTTAAAAATTACACAACTATTTTTCATACATTGTTAACTCACTCTGGTATTAAAATTTCGTATTCTCACTTCAAAACACTTATAAAAACAATGTTTTTTTTTACTTTAAAAATTACACAACTATTTTTCATACATTGTTAACTCACTCTGGTATTAAAATTTCGTATTCTCACTTCAAAACACTTATAAAATAATGTTTTTTTTTACTTTAAAAATTACACAACTATTTTTCATACATTGTTAACTCACTCTGGTATTAAAATTTCGTATTCTCACCTCAAAACACTTATAAAAACAATGTTTTTTTTTACTTTAAAAATTACACAACTATTTTTCATACATTGTTAACTCACTCTGGTATTAAAATTTCGTATTCTCACTTCAAAACACTTATAAAATAATGTTTTTTTTTACTTTAAAAATTACACAACTATTTTTCATACATTGTTAACTCACTCTGGTATTAAAATTTCGTATTCTCACTTCAAAACACTTATAAAAACAATGTTTTTTTTTACTTTAAAAATTACACAACTATTTTTCATACATTGTTAACTCACTCTGGTATTAAAATTTCGTATTCTCACTTCAAAACACTTATAAAATAATGTTTTTTTTTACTTTAAAAATTACACAACTATTTTTCATACATTGTTAACTCACTCTGGTATTAAAATTTCGTATTCTCACCTCAAAACACTTATAAAAACAATGTTTTTTTTTACTTTAAAAATTACACAACTATTTTTCATACATTGTTAACTCACTCTGGTATTAAAATTTCGTATTCTCACCTCAAAACACTTATAAAAACAATGTTTTTTTTTACTTTAAAAATTACACAACTATTTTTCATACATTGTTAACTCACTCTGGTATTAAAATTTCGTATTCTCACCTCAAAACACTTATAAAAACAATGTTTTTTTTTACTTTAAAAATTACACAACTATTTTTCATACATTGTTAACTCACTCTGGTATTAAAATTTCGTATTCTCACCTCAAAACACTTATAAAAACAATGTTTTTTTTTACTTTAAAAATTACACAACTATTTTTCATACATTGTTAACTCACTCTGGTATTAAAATTTCGTATTCTCACCTCAAAACACTTATAAAAACAATGTTTTTTTTTACTTTAAAAATTACACAACTATTTTTCATACATTGTTAACTCACTCTGGTATTAAAATTTCGTATTCTCACCTCAAAACACTTATAAAAACAATGTTTTTTTTTACTTTAAAAATTACACAACTATTTTTCATACATTGTTAACTCACTCTGGTATTAAAATTTCGTATTCTCACCTCAAAACACTTATAAAAACAATGTTTTTTTTTACTTTAAAAATTACACAACTATTTTTCATACATTGTTAACTCACTCTGGTATTAAAATTTCGTATTCTCACCTCAAAACACTTATAAAAACAATGTTTTTTTTTACTTTAAAAATTACACAACTATTTTTCATACATTGTTAACTCACTCTGGTATTAAAATTTCGTATTCTCACCTCAAAACACTTATAAAAACAATGTTTTTTTTTACTTTAAAAATTACACAACTATTTTTCATACATTGTTAACTCACTCTGGTATTAAAATTTCGTATTCTCACTTCAAAACACTTATAAAAACAATGTTTTTTTTTACTTTAAAAATTACACAACTATTTTTCATACATTGTTAACTCACTCTGGTATTAAAATTTCGTATTCTCACCTCAAAACACTTATAAAAACAATGTTTTTTTTTACTTTAAAAATTACACAACTATTTTTCATACATTGTTAACTCACTCTGGTATTAAAATTTCGTATTCTCACCTCAAAACACTTATAAAAACAATGTTTTTTTTTACTTTAAAAATTACACAACTATTTTTCATACATTGTTAACTCACTCTGGTATTAAAATTTCGTATTCTCACTTCAAAATACTTATAAAACAATGTTTTTTTTTACTTTAAAAATTACACAACTATTTTTCATACATTGTTAACTCACTCTGGTATTAAAATTTCGTATTCTCACTTCAAAACACTTATAAAAACAATGTTTTTTTTTACTTTAAAAATTACACAACTATTTTTCATACATTGTTAACTCACTCTGGTATTAAAATTTCGTATTCTCACTTCAAAACACTTATAAAAACAATGTTTTTTTTTACTTTAAAAATTACACAACTATTTTTCATACATTGTTAACTCACTCTGGTATTAAAATTTCGTATTCTCACTTCAAAACACTTATAAAAACAATGTTTTTTTTTACTTTAAAAATTACACAACTATTTTTCATACATTGTTAACTCACTCTGGTATTAAAATTTCGTATTCTCACCTCAAAACACTTATAAAAACAATGTTTTTTTTTACTTTAAAAATTACACAACTATTTTTCATACATTGTTAACTCACTCTGGTATTAAAATTTCGTATTCTCACCTCAAAACACTTATAAAAACAATGTTTTTTTTTACTTTAAAAATTACACAACTATTTTTCATACATTGTTAACTCACTCTGGTATTAAAATTTCGTATTCTCACCTCAAAACACTTATAAAAACAATGTTTTTTTTTACTTTAAAAATTACACAACTATTTTTCATACATTGTTAACTCACTCTGGTATTAAAATTTCGTATTTTCACTTCAAAACACTTATAAAATAATGTTTTTTTTTACTTTAAAAATTACACAACTATTTTTCATACATTGTTAACTCACTCTGGTATTAAAATTTCGTATTCTCACTTCAAAACACTTATAAAATAATGTTTTTTTTTACTTTAAAAATTACACAACTATTTTTCATACATTGTTAACTCACTCTGGTATTAAAATTTCGTATTCTCACCTCAAAACACTTATAAAAACAATGTTTTTTTTTACTTTAAAAATTACACAACTATTTTTCATACATTGTTAACTCACTCTGGTATTAAAATTTCGTATTCTCACCTCAAAACACTTATAAAAACAATGTTTTTTTTTACTTTAAAAATTACACAACTATTTTTCATACATTGTTAACTCACTCTGGTATTAAAATTTCGTATTCTCACCTCAAAACACTTATAAAAACAATGTTTTTTTTTACTTTAAAAATTACACAACTATTTTTCATACATTGTTAACTCACTCTGGTATTAAAATTTCGTATTCTCACCTCAAAACACTTATAAAAACAATGTTTTTTTTTACTTTAAAAATTACACAACTATTTTTCATACATTGTTAACTCACTCTGGTATTAAAATTTCGTATTCTCACCTCAAAACACTTATAAAAACAATGTTTTTTTTTACTTTAAAAATTACACAACTATTTTTCATACATTGTTAACTCACTCTGGTATTAAAATTTCGTATTCTCACCTCAAAACACTTATAAAAACAATGTTTTTTTTTACTTTAAAAATTACACAACTATTTTTCATACATTGTTAACTCACTCTGGTATTAAAATTTCGTATTCTCACCTCAAAACACTTATAAAAACAATGTTTTTTTTTACTTTAAAAATTACACAACTATTTTTCATACATTGTTAACTCACTCTGGTATTAAAATTTCGTATTCTCACCTCAAAACACTTATAAAAACAATGTTTTTTTTTACTTTAAAAATTACACAACTATTTTTCATACATTGTTAACTCACTCTGGTATTAAAATTTCGTATTCTCACTTCAAAACACTTATAAAAACAATGTTTTTTTTTACTTTAAAAATTACACAACTATTTTTCATACATTGTTAACTCACTCTGGTATTAAAATTTCGTATTCTCACTTCAAAACACTTATAAAAACAATGTTTTTTTTTACTTTAAAAATTACACAACTATTTTTCATACATTGTTAACTCACTCTGGTATTAAAATTTCGTATTCTCACCTCAAAACACTTATAAAAACAATGTTTTTTTTTACTTTAAAAATTACACAACTATTTTTCATACATTGTTAACTCACTCTGGTATTAAAATTTCGTATTCTCACCTCAAAACACTTATAAAAACAATGTTTTTTTTTACTTTAAAAATTACACAACTATTTTTCATACATTGTTAACTCACTCTGGTATTAAAATTTCGTATTCTCACTTCAAAACACTTATAAAATAATGTTTTTTTTTACTTTAAAAATTACACAACTATTTTTCATACATTGTTAACTCACTCTGGTATTAAAATTTCGTATTTTCACTTCAAAACACTTATAAAAACAATGTTTTTTTTTACTTTAAAAATTACACAACTATTTTTCATACATTGTTAACTCACTCTGGTATTAAAATTTCGTATTCTCACCTCAAAACACTTATAAAAACAATGTTTTTTTTTACTTTAAAAATTACACAACTATTTTTCATACATTGTTAACTCACTCTGGTATTAAAATTTCGTATTCTCACTTCAAAACACTTATAAAATAATGTTTTTTTTTACTTTAAAAATTACACAACTATTTTTCATACATTGTTAACTCACTCTGGTATTAAAATTTCGTATTCTCACCTCAAAACACTTATAAAAACAATGTTTTTTTTTACTTTAAAAATTACACAACTATTTTTCATACATTGTTAACTCACTCTGGTATTAAAATTTCGTATTCTCACTTCAAAACACTTATAAAATAATGTTTTTTTTTACTTTAAAAATTACACAACTATTTTTCATACATTGTTAACTCACTCTGGTATTAAAATTTCGTATTTTCACTTCAAAACACTTATAAAAACAATGTTTTTTTTTACTTTAAAAATTACACAACTATTTTTCATACATTGTTAACTCACTCTGGTATTAAAATTTCGTATTCTCACCTCAAAACACTTATAAAAACAATGTTTTTTTTTACTTTAAAAATTACACAACTATTTTTCATACATTGTTAACTCACTCTGGTATTAAAATTTCGTATTCTCACTTCAAAACACTTATAAAAACAATGTTTTTTTTTACTTTAAAAATTACACAACTATTTTTCATACATTGTTAACTCACTCTGGTATTAAAATTTCGTATTCTCACCTCAAAACACTTATAAAAACAATGTTTTTTTTTACTTTAAAAATTACACAACTATTTTTCATACATTGTTAACTCACTCTGGTATTAAAATTTCGTATTCTCACTTCAAAACACTTATAAAAACAATGTTTTTTTTTACTTTAAAAATTACACAACTATTTTTCATACATTGTTAACTCACTCTGGTATTAAAATTTCGTATTCTCACTTCAAAACACTTATAAAAACAATGTTTTTTTTTACTTTAAAAATTACACAACTATTTTTCATACATTGTTAACTCACTCTGGTATTAAAATTTCGTATTCTCACTTCAAAACACTTATAAAAACAATGTTTTTTTTTACTTTAAAAATTACACAACTATTTTTCATACATTGTTAACTCACTCTGGTATTAAAATTTCGTATTCTCACTTCAAAACACTTATAAAATAATGTTTTTTTTTACTTTAAAAATTACACAACTATTTTTCATACATTGTTAACTCACTCTGGTATTAAAATTTCGTATTTTCACTTCAAAACACTTATAAAACAATGTTTTTTTTTACTTTAAAAATTACACAACTATTTTTCATACATTGTTAACTCACTCTGGTATTAAAATTTCGTATTCTCACTTCAAAACACTTATAAAACAATGTTTTTTTTTACTTTAAAAATTACACAACTATTTTTCATACATTGTTAACTCACTCTGGTATTAAAATTTCGTATTCTCACTTCAAAACACTTATAAAAACAATGTTTTTTTTTACTTTAAAAATTACACAACTATTTTTCATACATTGTTAACTCACTCTGGTATTAAAATTTCGTATTCTCACCTCAAAACACTTATAAAAACAATGTTTTTTTTTACTTTAAAAATTACACAACTATTTTTCATACATTGTTAACTCACTCTGGTATTAAAATTTCGTATTCTCACCTCAAAACATATCAAAAACAATGTTTTTTTTTACTTTAAAAATTACACAACTATTTTTCATACATTGTTAACTCACTCTGGTATTAAAATTTCGTATTTTCACTTCAAAACACTTATAAAACAATGTTTTTTTTTACTTTAAAAATTACACAACTATTTTTCATACATTGTTAACTCACTCTGGTATTAAAATTTCGTATTCTCACTTCAAAACACTTATAAAACAATGTTTTTTTTTACTTTAAAAATTACACAACTATTTTTCATACATTGTTAACTCACTCTGGTATTAAAATTTCGTATTCTCACCTCAAAACACTTATAAAAACAATGTTTTTTTTTACTTTAAAAATTACACAACTATTTTCATACATTGTTAACTCACTCTGGTATTAAAATTTCGTATTTTCACTTCAAAACACTTATAAAAACAATGTTTTTTTTTACTTTAAAAATTACACAACTATTTTTCATACATTGTTAACTCACTCTGGTATTAAAATTTCGTATTCTCACTTCAAAACACTTATAAAAACAATGTTTTTTTTTACTTTAAAAATTACACAACTATTTTTCATACATTGTTAACTCACTCTGGTATTAAAATTTCGTATTCTCACCTCAAAACACTTATAAAAACAATGTTTTTTTTTACTTTAAAAATTACACAACTATTTTTCATACATTGTTAACTCACTCTGGTATTAAAATTTCGTATTCTCACCTCAAAACACTTATAAAAACAATGTTTTTTTTTACTTTAAAAATTACACAACTATTTTTCATACATTGTTAACTCACTCTGGTATTAAAATTTCGTATTCTCACCTCAAAACACTTATAAAAACAATGTTTTTTTTTACTTTAAAAATTACACAACTATTTTTCATACATTGTTAACTCACTCTGGTATTAAAATTTCGTATTCTCACTTCAAAACACTTATAAAAACAATGTTTTTTTTTACTTTAAAAATTACACAACTATTTTTCATACATTGTTAACTCACTCTGGTATTAAAATTTCGTATTCTCACTTCAAAACACTTATAAAAACAATGTTTTTTTTTACTTTAAAAATTACACAACTATTTTTCATACATTGTTAACTCACTCTGGTATTAAAATTTCGTATTCTCACTTCAAAACACTTATAAAATAATGTTTTTTTTTACTTTAAAAATTACACAACTATTTTTCATACATTGTTAACTCACTCTGGTATTAAAATTTCGTATTCTCACCTCAAAACACTTATAAAAACAATGTTTTTTTTTACTTTAAAAATTACACAACTATTTTTCATACATTGTTAACTCACTCTGGTATTAAAATTTCGTATTCTCACCTCAAAACACTTATAAAAACAATGTTTTTTTTTACTTTAAAAATTACACAACTATTTTTCATACATTGTTAACTCACTCTGGTATTAAAATTTCGTATTCTCACCTCAAAACACTTATAAAAACAATGTTTTTTTTTACTTTAAAAATTACACAACTATTTTTCATACATTGTTAACTCACTCTGGTATTAAAATTTCGTATTCTCACTTCAAAACACTTATAAAAACAATGTTTTTTTTTACTTTAAAAATTACACAACTATTTTTCATACATTGTTAACTCACTCTGGTATTAAAATTTCGTATTCTCACTTCAAAACACTTATAAAATAATGTTTTTTTTTACTTTAAAAATTACACAACTATTTTTCATACATTGTTAACTCACTCTGGTATTAAAATTTCGTATTCTCACCTCAAAACACTTATAAAAACAATGTTTTTTTTTACTTTAAAAATTACACAACTATTTTTCATACATTGTTAACTCACTCTGGTATTAAAATTTCGTATTTTCACTTCAAAACACTTATAAAACAATGTTTTTTTTTACTTTAAAAATTACACAACTATTTTTCATACATTGTTAACTCACTCTGGTATTAAAATTTCGTATTCTCACTTCAAAACACTTATAAAACAATGTTTTTTTTTACTTTAAAAATTACACAACTATTTTTCATACATTGTTAACTCACTCTGGTATTAAAATTTCGTATTCTCACCTCAAAACACTTATAAAAACAATGTTTTTTTTTACTTTAAAAATTACACAACTATTTTTCATACATTGTTAACTCACTCTGGTATTAAAATTTCGTATTCTCACCTCAAAACACTTATAAAAACAATGTTTTTTTTTACTTTAAAAATTACACAACTATTTTTCATACATTGTTAACTCACTCTGGTATTAAAATTTCGTATTCTCACTTCAAAACACTTATAAAATAATGTTTTTTTTTACTTTAAAAATTACACAACTATTTTTCATACATTGTTAACTCACTCTGGTATTAAAATTTCGTATTCTCACCTCAAAACACTTATAAAAACAATGTTTTTTTTTACTTTAAAAATTACACAACTATTTTTCATACATTGTTAACTCACTCTGGTATTAAAATTTCGTATTCTCACCTCAAAACACTTATAAAAACAATGTTTTTTTTTACTTTAAAAATTACACAACTATTTTTCATACATTGTTAACTCACTCTGGTATTAAAATTTCGTATTCTCACCTCAAAACACTTATAAAAACAATGTTTTTTTTTACTTTAAAAATTACACAACTATTTTTCATACATTGTTAACTCACTCTGGTATTAAAATTTCGTATTCTCACCTCAAAACACTTATAAAAACAATGTTTTTTTTTACTTTAAAAATTACACAACTATTTTTCATACATTGTTAACTCACTCTGGTATTAAAATTTCGTATTCTCACTTCAAAACACTTATAAAAACAATGTTTTTTTTTACTTTAAAAATTACACAACTATTTTTCATACATTGTTAACTCACTCTGGTATTAAAATTTCGTATTCTCACCTCAAAACATATCAAAAACAATGTTTTTTTTTACTTTAAAAATTACACAACTATTTTTCATACATTGTTAACTCACTCTGGTATTAAAATTTCGTATTTTCACTTCAAAACACTTATAAAACAATGTTTTTTTTTACTTTAAAAATTACACAACTATTTTTCATACATTGTTAACTCACTCTGGTATTAAAATTTCGTATTCTCACTTCAAAACACTTATAAAACAATGTTTTTTTTTACTTTAAAAATTACACAACTATTTTTCATACATTGTTAACTCACTCTGGTATTAAAATTTCGTATTCTCACCTCAAAACACTTATAAAAACAATGTTTTTTTTTACTTTAAAAATTACACAACTATTTTCATACATTGTTAACTCACTCTGGTATTAAAATTTCGTATTTTCACTTCAAAACACTTATAAAAACAATGTTTTTTTTTACTTTAAAAATTACACAACTATTTTTCATACATTGTTAACTCACTCTGGTATTAAAATTTCGTATTCTCACTTCAAAACACTTATAAAAACAATGTTTTTTTTTACTTTAAAAATTACACAACTATTTTTCATACATTGTTAACTCACTCTGGTATTAAAATTTCGTATTTTCACTTCAAAACACTTATAAAACAATGTTTTTTTTTACTTTAAAAATTACACAACTATTTTTCATACATTGTTAACTCACTCTGGTATTAAAATTTCGTATTCTCACTTCAAAACACTTATAAAACAATGTTTTTTTTTACTTTAAAAATTACACAACTATTTTTCATACATTGTTAACTCACTCTGGTATTAAAATTTCGTATTCTCACCTCAAAACACTTATAAAAACAATGTTTTTTTTTTACTTTAAAAATTACACAACTATTTTCATACATTGTTAACTCACTCTGGGTATTAAAATTTCGTATTTTCACTTCAAAACACTTATAAAACAATGTTTTTTTTTACTTTAAAAATTACACAACTATTTTTCATACATTGTTAACTCACTCTGGTATTAAAATTTCGTATTTTCACTTCAAAACACTTATAAAAACAATGTTTTTTTTTACTTTAAAAATTACACAACTATTTTTCATACATTGTTAACTCACTCTGGTATTAAAATTTCGTATTCTCACTTCAAAACACTTATAAAAACAATGTTTTTTTTTACTTTAAAAATTACACAACTATTTTTCATACATTGTTAACTCACTCTGGTATTAAAAATTTCGTATTTTCACTTCAAAACACTTATAAAAAACAATGTTTTTTTTTACTTTAAAAATTACACAACTATTTTTCATACATTGTTAACTCACTCTGGTATTAAAATTTCGTATTCTCACTTCAAAACACTTATAAAAACAATGTTTTTTTTTACTTTAAAAATTACACAACTATTTTCATACATTGTTAACTCACTCTGGTATTAAAATTTCGTATTCTCACTTCAAAACACTTATAAAAACAATGGTTTTTTTTTACTTTAAAAATTACACAACTATTTTTCATACATTGTTAACTCACTCTGGTATTAAAATTTCGTATTCTCACTTCAAAACATATCAAAAACAATGTTTTTTTTTACTTTAAAAATTACACAACTATTTTTCATACATTGTTAACTCACTCTGGTATTAAAATTTCGTATTTTCACTTCAAAACACTTATAAAAACAATGTTTTTTTTACTTTAAAAATTACACAACTATTTTTCATACATTGTTAACTCACTCTGGTATTAAAATTTCGTATTCTCACTTCAAAACACTTATAAAAACAATGTTTTTTTTTTACTTTAAAAATTACACAACTATTTTTCATACATTGTTAACTCACTCTGGTATTAAAATTTCGTATTCTCACTTCAAAACACTTATAAAAACAATGTTTTTTTTTACTTTAAAAATTACACAACTATTTTCATACATTGTTAACTCACTCTGGTATTAAAATTTCGTATTCTCACTTCAAAACACTTATAAAAACAATGTTTTTTTTTACTTTAAAAATTACACAACTATTTTTCATACATTGTTAACTCACTCTGGTATTAAAATTTCGTATTCTCACTTCAAAATACTTATAAAACAATGTTTTTTTTTACTTTAAAATTACACAACTATTTTCATACATTGTTAACTCACTCTGGTATTAAAATTTCGTATTCTCACTTCAAAACACTTATAAAATAATGTTTTTTTTTACTTTAAAAATTACACAACTATTTTTCATACATTGTTAACTCACTCTGGTATTAAAATTTCGTATTCTCACTTCAAAATACTTATAAAAACAATGTTTTTTTTACTTTAAAAATTACACAACTATTTTCATACATTGTTAACTCACTCTGGTATTAAAATTTCGTATTTTCACTTCAAAACACTTATAAAAACAATGTTTTTTTTACTTTAAAAATTACACAACTATTTTCATACATTGTTAACTCACTCTGGTATTAAAATTTCGTATTTTCACTTCAAAACACTTATAAAACAATGTTTTTTTTTACTTTAAAAATTACACAACTATTTTCATACATTGTTAACTCACTCTGGTATTAAAATTTCGTATTCTCACTTCAAAACACTAATAAAAACAATGTTTTTTTTACTTTAAAAATTACACAACTATTTTTTCATACATTGTTAACTCACTCTGGTATTAAAATTTCGTATTCTCACTTCAAAACACTAATAAAAACAATGTTTTTTTTACTTTAAAAATTACACAACTATTTTTCATACATTGTTAACTCACTCTGGTATTAAAATTTCGTATTCTCACTTCAAAACACTAATAAAAACAATGTTTTTTTTACTTTAAAAATTACACAACTATTTTCATACATTGTTAACTCACTCTGGTATTAAAATTTCGTATTCTCACTTCAAAACACTTATAAAATAATGTTTTTTTTTTACTTTAAAAATTACACAACTATTTTCATACATTGTTAACTCACTCTGGTATTAAAATTTCGTATTCTCACTTCAAAACACTTATAAAATAATGTTTTTTTTTACTTTAAAAATTACACAACTATTTTTTCATACATTGTTAACTCACTCTGGTATTAAAATTTCGTATTCTCACTTCAAAACACTTATAAAAACAATGTTTTTTTTTACTTTAAAAATTACACAACTATTTTTCATACATTGTTAACTCACTCTGGTATTAAAATTTCGTATTCTCACCTCAAAACACTTATAAAACAATGTTTTTTTTTACTTTAAAAATTACACAACTATTTTCATACATTGTTAACTCACTCTGGTATTAAAATTTCGTATTCTCACTTCAAAACATATCAAAAACAATGTTTTTTTTTACTTTAAAAATTACACAACTATTTTTCATACATTGTTAACTCACTCTGGTATTAAAATTTCGTATTTCACTTCAAAACACTTATAAAAACAATGTTTTTTTTTACTTTAAAAATTACACAACTATTTTTCATACATTGTTAACTCACTCTGGTATTAAAATTTCGTATTCTCACTTCAAAACACTTATAAAAACAATGTTTTTTTTTACTTTAAAAATTACACAACTATTTTTCATACATTGTTAACTCACTCTGGTATTAAAATTTCGTATTCTCACCTCAAAACATATCAAAAACAATGTTTTTTTTTACTTTAAAAATTACACAACTATTTTTCATACATTGTTAACTCACTCTGGTATTAAAATTTCGTATTTCACTTCAAAACACTTATAAAACAATGTTTTTTTTTACTTTAAAAATTACACAACTATTTTTCATACATTGTTAACTCACTCTGGTATTAAAATTTCGTATTCTCACTTCAAAACACTTATAAAACAATGTTTTTTTTACTTTAAAAATTACACAACTATTTTTTCATACATTGTTAACTCACTCTGGTATTAAAATTTCGTATTCTCACCTCAAAACACTTATAAAAACAATGTTTTTTTTTTACTTTAAAAATTACACAACTATTTTCATACATTGTTAACTCACTCTGGTATTAAAATTTCGTATTTTCACTTCAAAAACACTTATAAAACAATGTTTTTTTTTACTTTAAAAATTACACAACTATTTTCATACATTGTTAACTCACTCTGGTATTAAAATTTCGTATTCTCACCTCAAAACATATCAAAAACAATGTTTTTTTTTACTTTAAAAAATTACACAACTATTTTTCATACATTGTTAACTCACTCTGGTATTAAAATTTCGTATTCTCACTTCAAAACATATCAAAAACAATGTTTTTTTTTACTTTAAAAATTACACAACTATTTTTCATACATTGTTAACTCACTCTGGTATTAAAATTTCGTATTTTCACTTCAAAACACTTATAAAAACAATGTTTTTTTTTACTTTAAAAATTACACAACTATTTTTCATACATTGTTAACTCACTCTGGTATTAAAATTTCGTATTCTCACTTCAAAACACTTATAAAAACAATGTTTTTTTTACTTTAAAAATTTACACAACTATTTTTCATACATTGTTAACTCACTCTGGTATTAAAATTTCGTATTCTCACTTCAAAACACTAATAAAAACAATGTTTTTTTTACTTTAAAAATTACACAACTATTTTCATACATTGTTAACTCACTCTGGTATTAAAATTTCGTATTCTCACTTCAAAACACTTATAAAAACAATGTTTTTTTTTACTTTAAAAATTACACAACTATTTTTCATACATTGTTAACTCACTCTGGTATTAAAATTTCGTATTCTCACTTCAAAACACTAATAAAAACAATGTTTTTTTTACTTTAAAAAATTACACAACTATTTTTCATACATTGTTAACTCACTCTGGTATTAAAATTTCGTATTTTCACTTCAAAACACTTATAAAAACAATGTTTTTTTTTACTTTAAAAATTACACAACTATTTTTCATACATTGTTAACTCACTCTGGTATTAAAATTTCGTATTCTCACTTCAAAACACTTATAAAAACAATGTTTTTTTTTACTTTAAAAATTACACAACTATTTTCATACATTGTTAACTCACTCTGGTATTAAAATTTCGTATTCTCACTTCAAAACACTTATAAAACAATGTTTTTTTTTACTTTAAAAATTACACAACTATTTTTCATACATTGTTAACTCACTCTGGTATTAAAATTTCGTATTCTCACCTCAAAACACTTATAAAAACAATGTTTTTTTTTACTTTAAAAATTACACAACTATTTTCATACATTGTTAACTCACTCTGGTATTAAAATTTCGTATTCTCACCTCAAAACACTTATAAAAACAATGTTTTTTTTTACTTTAAAAATTACACAACTATTTTTCATACATTGTTAACTCACTCTGGTATTAAAATTTCGTATTCTCACCTCAAAACACTTATAAAAACAATGTTTTTTTTTACTTTAAAAATTACACAACTATTTTTCATACATTGTTAACTCACTCTGGTATTAAAATTTCGTATTTTCACTTCAAAACACTTATAAAAACAATGTTTTTTTTTACTTTAAAAATTACACAACTATTTTTCATACATTGTTAACTCACTCTGGTATTAAAATTTCGTATTCTCACCTCAAAACATATCAAAAACAATGTTTTTTTTTACTTTAAAAATTACACAACTATTTTTCATACATTGTTAACTCACTCTGGTATTAAAATTTCGTATTTTCACTTCAAAACACTTATAAAACAATGTTTTTTTTTACTTTAAAAATTACACAACTATTTTTCATACATTGTTAACTCACTCTGGTATTAAAATTTCGTATTCTCACTTCAAAACACTTATAAAACAATGTTTTTTTTTACTTTAAAAATTACACAACTATTTTTCATACATTGTTAACTCACTCTGGTATTAAAATTTCGTATTCTCACCTCAAAACACTTATAAAAACAATGTTTTTTTTTACTTTAAAAATTACACAACTATTTTTCATACATTGTTAACTCACTCTGGTATTAAAATTTCGTATTCTCACTTCAAAACACTAATAAAAACAATGTTTTTTTTACTTTAAAAATTACACAACTATTTTCATACATTGTTAACTCACTCTGGTATTAAAATTTCGTATTCTCACTTCAAAACACTTATAAAAACAATGTTTTTTTTTACTTTAAAAATTACACAACTATTTTTCATACATTGTTAACTCACTCTGGTATTAAAATTTCGTATTCTCACTTCAAAACACTTATAAAACAATGTTTTTTTTTACTTTAAAAATTACACAACTATTTTTCATACATTGTTAACTCACTCTGGTATTAAAATTTCGTATTCTCACTTCAAAACACTTATAAAAACAATGTTTTTTTTTACTTTAAAAATTACACAACTATTTTTCATACATTGTTAACTCACTCTGGTATTAAAATTTCGTATTCTCACTTCAAAACACTAATAAAAACAATGTTTTTTTTACTTTAAAAATTACACAACTATTTTTCATACATTGTTAACTCACTCTGGTATTAAAATTTCGTATTTTCACTTCAAAACACTTATAAAAACAATGTTTTTTTTTACTTTAAAAATTACACAACTATTTTTCATACATTGTTAACTCACTCTGGTATTAAAATTTCGTATTCTCACTTCAAAACACTTATAAAAACAATGTTTTTTTTTACTTTAAAAATTACACAACTATTTTCATACATTGTTAACTCACTCTGGTATTAAAATTTCGTATTCTCACTTCAAAACACTTATAAAAACAATGTTTTTTTTTACTTTAAAAATTACACAACTATTTTTCATACATTGTTAACTCACTCTGGTATTAAAATTTCGTATTTTCACTTCAAAACACTTATAAAAACAATGTTTTTTTTTACTTTAAAAATTACACAACTATTTTTCATACATTGTTAACTCACTCTGGTATTAAAATTTCGTATTCTCACTTCAAAACACTTATAAAAACAATGTTTTTTTTTACTTTAAAAATTACACAACTATTTTCATACATTGTTAACTCACTCTGGTATTAAAATTTCGTATTCTCACTTCAAAACACTTATAAAACAATGTTTTTTTTTACTTTAAAAATTACACAACTATTTTTCATACATTGTTAACTCACTCTGGTATTAAAATTTCGTATTCTCACCTCAAAACACTTATAAAAACAATGTTTTTTTTTACTTTAAAAATTACACAACTATTTTCATACATTGTTAACTCACTCTGGTATTAAAATTTCGTATTCTCACCTCAAAACACTTATAAAAACAATGTTTTTTTTTACTTTAAAAATTACACAACTATTTTTCATACATTGTTAACTCACTCTGGTATTAAAATTTCGTATTCTCACCTCAAAACACTTATAAAAACAATGTTTTTTTTTACTTTAAAAATTACACAACTATTTTTCATACATTGTTAACTCACTCTGGTATTAAAATTTCGTATTCTCACTTCAAAACATATCAAAAACAATGTTTTTTTTTACTTTAAAAATTACACAACTATTTTTCATACATTGTTAACTCACTCTGGTATTAAAATTTCGTATTCTCACCTCAAAACATATCAAAAACAATGTTTTTTTTACTTTAAAAATTACACAACTATTTTTCATACATTGTTAACTCACTCTGGTATTAAAATTTCGTATTTTCACTTCAAAACACTTATAAAACAATGTTTTTTTTTACTTTAAAAATTACACAACTATTTTTCATACATTGTTAACTCACTCTGGTATTAAAATTTCGTATTCTCACTTCAAAACACTTATAAAACAATGTTTTTTTTTACTTTAAAAATTACACAACTATTTTTCATACATTGTTAACTCACTCTGGTATTAAAATTTCGTATTCTCACCTCAAAACACTTATAAAAACAATGTTTTTTTTTACTTTAAAAATTACACAACTATTTTTCATACATTGTTAACTCACTCTGGTATTAAAATTTCGTATTCTCACTTCAAAACACTAATAAAAACAATGTTTTTTTTACTTTAAAAATTACACAACTATTTTCATACATTGTTAACTCACTCTGGTATTAAAATTTCGTATTCTCACTTCAAAACACTTATAAAAACAATGTTTTTTTTTACTTTAAAAATTACACAACTATTTTTCATACATTGTTAACTCACTCTGGTATTAAAATTTCGTATTCTCACTTCAAAACACTTATAAAACAATGTTTTTTTTTACTTTAAAAATTACACAACTATTTTTCATACATTGTTAACTCACTCTGGTATTAAAATTTCGTATTCTCACTTCAAAACACTTATAAAAACAATGTTTTTTTTTACTTTAAAAATTACACAACTATTTTTCATACATTGTTAACTCACTCTGGTATTAAAATTTCGTATTCTCACTTCAAAATACTTATAAAACAATGTTTTTTTTACTTTAAAAATTACACAACTATTTTCATACATTGTTAACTCACTCTGGTATTAAAATTTCGTATTCTCACTTCAAAACACTAATAAAAACAATGTTTTTTTTACTTTAAAAATTACACAACTATTTTTCATACATTGTTAACTCACTCTGGTATTAAAATTTCGTATTCTCACTTCAAAATACTTATAAAAACAATGTTTTTTTTACTTTAAAAATTACACAACTATTTTTCATACATTGTTAACTCACTCTGGTATTAAAATTTCGTATTCTCACTTCAAAACACTTATAAAAACAATGTTTTTTTTTACTTTAAAAATTACACAACTATTTTTCATACATTGTTAACTCACTCTGGTATTAAAATTTCGTATTCTCACCTCAAAACACTTATAAAAACAATGTTTTTTTTTACTTTAAAAATTACACAACTATTTTTCATACATTGTTAACTCACTCTGGTATTAAAATTTCGTATTCTCACTTCAAAACATATCAAAAACAATGTTTTTTTTTACTTTAAAAATTACACAACTATTTTTCATACATTGTTAACTCACTCTGGTATTAAAATTTCGTATTTTCACTTCAAAACACTTATAAAAACAATGTTTTTTTTTACTTTAAAAATTACACAACTATTTTTCATACATTGTTAACTCACTCTGGTATTAAAATTTCGTATTCTCACTTCAAAACACTTATAAAAACAATGTTTTTTTTTACTTTAAAAATTACACAACTATTTTTCATACATTGTTAACTCACTCTGGTATTAAAATTTCGTATTTTCACTTCAAAACACTTATAAAAACAATGTTTTTTTTTACTTTAAAAATTACACAACTATTTTTCATACATTGTTAACTCACTCTGGTATTAAAATTTCGTATTCTCACTTCAAAACACTTATAAAAACAATGTTTTTTTTTACTTTAAAAATTACACAACTATTTTTCATACATTGTTAACTCACTCTGGTATTAAAATTTCGTATTTTCACTTCAAAACACTTATAAAAACAATGTTTTTTTTTACTTTAAAAATTACACAACTATTTTCATACATTGTTAACTCACTCTGGTATTAAAATTTCGTATTCTCACTTCAAAACACTTATAAAAACAATGTTTTTTTTTACTTTAAAAATTACACAACTATTTTTCATACATTGTTAACTCACTCTGGTATTAAAATTTCGTATTCTCACTTCAAAACACTTATAAAAACAATGTTTTTTTTTACTTTAAAAATTACACAACTATTTTTCATACATTGTTAACTCACTCTGGTATTAAAATTTCGTATTCTCACTTCAAAACACTTATAAAACAATGTTTTTTTTTACTTTAAAAATTACACAACTATTTTTCATACATTGTTAACTCACTCTGGTATTAAAATTTCGTATTTTCACTTCAAAACACTTATAAAAACAATGTTTTTTTTTACTTTAAAAATTACACAACTATTTTTCATACATTGTTAACTCACTCTGGTATTAAAATTTCGTATTCTCACTTCAAAACACTTATAAAAACAATGTTTTTTTTTACTTTAAAAATTACACAACTATTTTTCATACATTGTTAACTCACTCTGGTATTAAAATTTCGTATTCTCACTTCAAAACACTTATAAAATAATGTTTTTTTTTACTTTAAAAATTACACAACTATTTTCATACATTGTTAACTCACTCTGGTATTAAAATTTCGTATTCTCACTTCAAAACACTAATAAAAACAATGTTTTTTTTTACTTTAAAAATTACACAACTATTTTTCATACATTGTTAACTCACTCTGGTATTAAAATTTCGTATTCTCACTTCAAAATACTTATAAAACAATGTTTTTTTTTACTTTAAAAATTACACAACTATTTTCATACATTGTTAACTCACTCTGGTATTAAAATTTCGTATTCTCACTTCAAAACACTTATAAAAACAATGTTTTTTTTTACTTTAAAAATTACACAACTATTTTCATACATTGTTAACTCACTCTGGTATTAAAATTTCGTATTCTCACTTCAAAACACTTAAAAAACAATGTTTTTTTTTACTTTAAAAATTACACAACTATTTTTCATACATTGTTAACTCACTCTGGTATTAAAATTTCGTATTCTCACTTCAAAACACTTATAAAAACAATGTTTTTTTTTACTTTAAAAATTACACAACTATTTTTCATACATTGTTAACTCACTCTGGTATTAAAATTTCGTATTCTCACTTCAAAACACTTATAAAAACAATGTTTTTTTTTACTTTAAAAATTACACAACTATTTTTCATACATTGTTAACTCACTCTGGTATTAAAATTTCGTATTCTCACTTCAAAACACTTATAAAATAATGTTTTTTTTTACTTTAAAAATTACACAACTATTTTTCATACATTGTTAACTCACTCTGGTATTAAAATTTCGTATTCTCACTTCAAAATACTTATAAAACAATGTTTTTTTTACTTTAAAAATTACACAACTATTTTCATACATTGTTAACTCACTCTGGTATTAAAATTTCGTATTCTCACTTCAAAACACTAATAAAAACAATGTTTTTTTTACTTTAAAAATTACACAACTATTTTTCATACATTGTTAACTCACTCTGGTATTAAAATTTCGTATTCTCACTTCAAAATACTTATAAAAACAATGTTTTTTTTTACTTTAAAAATTACACAACTATTTTTCATACATTGTTAACTCACTCTGGTATTAAAATTTCGTATTTTCACTTCAAAACACTTATAAAAACAATGTTTTTTTTTACTTTAAAAATTACACAACTATTTTTCATACATTGTTAACTCACTCTGGTATTAAAATTTCGTATTCTCACTTCAAAACACTTATAAAAACAATGTTTTTTTTTACTTTAAAAATTACACAACTATTTTTCATACATTGTTAACTCACTCTGGTATTAAAATTTCGTATTTTCACTTCAAAACACTTATAAAAACAATGTTTTTTTTTACTTTAAAAATTACACAACTATTTTCATACATTGTTAACTCACTCTGGTATTAAAATTTCGTATTCTCACTTCAAAACACTTATAAAAACAATGTTTTTTTTTACTTTAAAAATTACACAACTATTTTTCATACATTGTTAACTCACTCTGGTATTAAAATTTCGTATTCTCACTTCAAAACACTTATAAAAACAATGTTTTTTTTTACTTTAAAAATTACACAACTATTTTTCATACATTGTTAACTCACTCTGGTATTAAAATTTCGTATTCTCACTTCAAAACACTTATAAAACAATGTTTTTTTTTACTTTAAAAATTACACAACTATTTTTCATACATTGTTAACTCACTCTGGTATTAAAATTTCGTATTTTCACTTCAAAACACTTATAAAAACAATGTTTTTTTTTACTTTAAAAATTACACAACTATTTTTCATACATTGTTAACTCACTCTGGTATTAAAATTTCGTATTCTCACTTCAAAACACTTATAAAAACAATGTTTTTTTTTACTTTAAAAATTACACAACTATTTTTCATACATTGTTAACTCACTCTGGTATTAAAATTTCGTATTCTCACTTCAAAACACTTATAAAATAATGTTTTTTTTTACTTTAAAAATTACACAACTATTTTCATACATTGTTAACTCACTCTGGTATTAAAATTTCGTATTCTCACTTCAAAACACTAATAAAAACAATGTTTTTTTTTACTTTAAAAATTACACAACTATTTTTCATACATTGTTAACTCACTCTGGTATTAAAATTTCGTATTCTCACTTCAAAATACTTATAAAACAATGTTTTTTTTTACTTTAAAAATTACACAACTATTTTCATACATTGTTAACTCACTCTGGTATTAAAATTTCGTATTCTCACTTCAAAACACTTATAAAAACAATGTTTTTTTTTACTTTAAAAATTACACAACTATTTTCATACATTGTTAACTCACTCTGGTATTAAAATTTCGTATTCTCACTTCAAAACACTTAAAAAACAATGTTTTTTTTTACTTTAAAAATTACACAACTATTTTTCATACATTGTTAACTCACTCTGGTATTAAAATTTCGTATTCTCACTTCAAAACACTTATAAAAACAATGTTTTTTTTTACTTTAAAAATTACACAACTATTTTTCATACATTGTTAACTCACTCTGGTATTAAAATTTCGTATTCTCACTTCAAAACACTTATAAAAACAATGTTTTTTTTTACTTTAAAAATTACACAACTATTTTTCATACATTGTTAACTCACTCTGGTATTAAAATTTCGTATTCTCACTTCAAAACACTTATAAAATAATGTTTTTTTTTACTTTAAAAATTACACAACTATTTTTCATACATTGTTAACTCACTCTGGTATTAAAATTTCGTATTCTCACTTCAAAATACTTATAAAACAATGTTTTTTTTACTTTAAAAATTACACAACTATTTTCATACATTGTTAACTCACTCTGGTATTAAAATTTCGTATTCTCACTTCAAAACACTAATAAAAACAATGTTTTTTTTACTTTAAAAATTACACAACTATTTTTCATACATTGTTAACTCACTCTGGTATTAAAATTTCGTATTCTCACTTCAAAATACTTATAAAAACAATGTTTTTTTTTACTTTAAAAATTACACAACTATTTTTCATACATTGTTAACTCACTCTGGTATTAAAATTTCGTATTCTCACTTCAAAACACTTATAAAACAATGTTTTTTTTTACTTTAAAAATTAAACAACTATTTTCATACATTGTTAACTCACTCTGGTATTAAAATTTCGTATTCTCACTTCAAAACACTTATAAAACAATGTTTTTTTTTACTTTAAAAATTACACAACTATTTTTCATACATTGTTAACTCACTCTGGTATTAAAATTTCGTATTCTCACTTCAAAACACTAATAAAAACAATGTTTTTTTTTACTTTAAAAATTACACAACTATTTTTCATACATTGTTAACTCACTCTGGTATTAAAATTTCGTATTCTCACTTCAAAACACTAATAAAAACAATGTTTTTTTTTACTTTAAAAATTAAACAACTATTTTCATACATTGTTAACTCACTCTGGTATTAAAATTTCGTATTTTCACTTCAAAACACTAATAAAAACAATGTTTTTTTTTACTTTAAAAATTAAACAACTATTTTCATACATTGTTAACTCACTCTGGTATTAAAATTTCGTATTCTCACTTCAAAACACTAATAAAAACAATGTTTTTTTTTACTTTAAAAATTACACAACTATTTTTCATACATTGTTAACTCACTCTGGTATTAAAATTTCGTATTCTCACTTCAAAATACTTATAAAACAATGTTTTTTTTTACTTTAAAAATTACACAACTATTTTTCATACATTGTTAACTCACTCTGGTATTAAAATTTCGTATTCTCACTTCAAAACACTTATAAAACAATGTTTTTTTTTACTTTAAAAATTAAACAACTATTTTCATACATTGTTAACTCACTCTGGTATTAAAATTTCGTATTCTCACTTCAAAACACTTATAAAACAATGTTTTTTTTTACTTTAAAAATTAAACAACTATTTTCATACATTGTTAACTCACTCTGGTATTAAAATTTCGTATTCTCACTTCAAAACACTAATAAAAACAATGTTTTTTTTTACTTTAAAAATTACACAACTATTTTTCATACATTGTTAACTCACTCTGGTATTAAAATTTCGTATTCTCACTTCAAAACACTTATAAAATAATGTTTTTTTTTACTTTAAAAATTACACAACTATTTTCATACATTGTTAACTCACTCTGGTATTAAAATTTCGTATTCTCACTTCAAAACACTTATAAAAACAATGTTTTTTTTACTTTAAAAATTACACAACTATTTTTCATACATTGTTAACTCACTCTGGTATTAAAATTTCGTATTCTCACTTCAAAATACTTATAAAACAATGTTTTTTTTTACTTTAAAAATTACACAACTATTTTCATACATTGTTAACTCACTCTGGTATTAAAATTTCGTATTCTCACTTCAAAACACTTATAAAATAATGTTTTTTTTTACTTTAAAAATTACACAACTATTTTTCATACATTGTTAACTCACTCTGGTATTAAAATTTCGTATTCTCACTTCAAAACACTTATAAAAACAATGTTTTTTTTTACTTTAAAAATTACACAACTATTTTTCATACATTGTTAACTCACTCTGGTATTAAAATTTCGTATTCTCACTTCAAAACACTAATAAAAACAATGTTTTTTTTACTTTAAAAATTACACAACTATTTTCATACATTGTTAACTCACTCTGGTATTAAAATTTCGTATTCTCACTTCAAAACACTTATAAAAACAATGTTTTTTTTACTTTAAAAATTACACAACTATTTTTCATACATTGTTAACTCACTCTGGTATTAAAATTTCGTATTCTCACTTCAAAACACTTATAAAACAATGTTTTTTTTTACTTTAAAAATTAAACAACTATTTTCATACATTGTTAACTCACTCTGGTATTAAAATTTCGTATTCTCACTTCAAAATACTTATAAAAACAATGTTTTTTTTACTTTAAAAATTACACAACTATTTTTCATACATTGTTAACTCACTCTGGTATTAAAATTTCGTATTCTCACTTCAAAATACTTATAAAACAATGTTTTTTTTTACTTTAAAAATTACACAACTATTTTTCATACATTGTTAACTCACTCTGGTATTAAAATTTCGTATTCTCACTTCAAAACACTTATAAAACAATGTTTTTTTTCACTTTAAAAATTACACAACTATTTTTCATACATTGTTAACTCACTCTGGTATTAAAATTTCGTATTCTCACTTCAAAACACTTATAAAACAATGTTTTTTTTTACTTTAAAAATTAAACAACTATTTTCATACATTGTTAACTCACTCTGGTATTAAAATTTCGTATTCTCACTTCAAAACACTTATAAAACAATGTTTTTTTTTACTTTAAAAATTAAACAACTATTTTCATACATTGTTAACTCACTCTGGTATTAAAATTTCGTATTCTCACTTCAAAACACTAATAAAAACAATGTTTTTTTTTACTTTAAAAATTACACAACTATTTTTCATACATTGTTAACTCACTCTGGTATTAAAATTTCGTATTCTCACCTCAAAACATATCAAAAACAATGTTTTTTTTTACTTTAAAAATTACACAACTATTTTTCATACATTGTTAACTCACTCTGGTATTAAAATTTCGTATTCTCACTTCAAAACACTTATAAAACAATGTTTTTTTTTACTTTAAAAATTACACAACTATTTTTCATACATTGTTAACTCACTCTGGTATTAAAATTTCGTATTCTCACTTCAAAACACTTATAAAACAATGTTTTTTTTTACTTTAAAAATTAAACAACTATTTTCATACATTGTTAACTCACTCTGGTATTAAAATTTCGTATTTTCACTTCAAAACACTTATAAAACAATGTTTTTTTTTACTTTAAAAATTACACAACTATTTTTCATACATTGTTAACTCACTCTGGTATTAAAATTTCGTATTCTCACTTCAAAACACTTATAAAACAATGTTTTTTTTTACTTTAAAAATTACACAACTATTTTTCATACATTGTTAACTCACTCTGGTATTAAAATTTCGTATTCTCACTTCAAAACACTTATAAAACAATGTTTTTTTTCACTTTAAAAATTACACAACTATTTTTCATACATTGTTAACTCACTCTGGTATTAAAATTTCGTATTCTCACCTCAAAACACTTATAAAAACAATGTTTTTTTTTACTTTAAAAATTACACAACTATTTTCATACATTGTTAACTCACTCTGGTATTAAAATTTCGTATTCTCACTTCAAAACATATCAAAAACAATGTTTTTTTTTACTTTAAAAATTACACAACTATTTTTCATACATTGTTAACTCACTCTGGTATTAAAATTTCGTATTTTCACTTCAAAACACTTATAAAAACAATGTTTTTTTTTACTTTAAAAATTACACAACTATTTTTCATACATTGTTAACTCACTCTGGTATTAAAATTTCGTATTCTCACTTCAAAACATATCAAAAACAATGTTTTTTTTTACTTTAAAAATTACACAACTATTTTTCATACATTGTTAACTCACTCTGGTATTAAAATTTCGTATTTTCACTTCAAAACACTTATAAAACAATGTTTTTTTTTACTTTAAAAATTACACAACTATTTTTCATACATTGTTAACTCACTCTGGTATTAAAATTTCGTATTCTCACTTCAAAACACTTATAAAACAATGTTTTTTTTTACTTTAAAAATTACACAACTATTTTTCATACATTGTTAACTCACTCTGGTATTAAAATTTCGTATTCTCACTTCAAAACACTTATAAAACAATGTTTTTTTTCACTTTAAAAATTACACAACTATTTTTCATACATTGTTAACTCACTCTGGTATTAAAATTTCGTATTCTCACCTCAAAACACTTATAAAAACAATGTTTTTTTTTACTTTAAAAATTACACAACTATTTTCATACATTGTTAACTCACTCTGGTATTAAAATTTCGTATTCTCACTTCAAAACATATCAAAAACAATGTTTTTTTTTACTTTAAAAATTACACAACTATTTTTCATACATTGTTAACTCACTCTGGTATTAAAATTTCGTATTTTCACTTCAAAACACTTATAAAAACAATGTTTTTTTTTACTTTAAAAATTACACAACTATTTTCATACATTGTTAACTCACTCTGGTATTAAAATTTCGTATTCTCACTTCAAAACACTTATAAAAACAATGTTTTTTTTTACTTTAAAAATTACACAACTATTTTTCATACATTGTTAACTCACTCTGGTATTAAAATTTCGTATTCTCACTTCAAAATACTTATAAAACAATGTTTTTTTTTACTTTAAAAATTACACAACTATTTTCATACATTGTTAACTCACTCTGGTATTAAAATTTCGTATTCTCACTTCAAAACACTTATAAAATAATGTTTTTTTTTACTTTAAAAATTACACAACTATTTTTCATACATTGTTAACTCACTCTGGTATTAAAATTTCGTATTCTCACTTCAAAACACTTATAAAAACAATGTTTTTTTTTACTTTAAAAATTACACAACTATTTTTCATACATTGTTAACTCACTCTGGTATTAAAATTTCGTATTCTCACTTCAAAACACTAATAAAAACAATGTTTTTTTTTACTTTAAAAATTACACAACTATTTTCATACATTGTTAACTCACTCTGGTATTAAAATTTCGTATTCTCACTTCAAAACACTTATAAAAACAATGTTTTTTTTACTTTAAAAATTACACAACTATTTTTCATACATTGTTAACTCACTCTGGTATTAAAATTTCGTATTCTCACTTCAAAACACTTATAAAACAATGTTTTTTTTTACTTTAAAAATTAAACAACTATTTTCATACATTGTTAACTCACTCTGGTATTAAAATTTCGTATTCTCACCTCAAAACACTTATAAAAACAATGTTTTTTTTACTTTAAAAATTACACAACTATTTTTCATACATTGTAAACTCACTCTGGTATTAAAATTTCGTATTCTCACTTCAAAATACTTATAAAACAATGTTTTTTTTTACTTTAAAAATTACACAACTATTTTTCATACATTGTTAACTCACTCTGGTATTAAAATTTCGTATTCTCACTTCAAAACACTTATAAAACAATGTTTTTTTTCACTTTAAAAATTACACAACTATTTTTCATACATTGTTAACTCACTCTGGTATTAAAATTTCGTATTCTCACCTCAAAACACTTATAAAAACAATGTTTTTTTTTACTTTAAAAATTACACAACTATTTTCATACATTGTTAACTCACTCTGGTATTAAAATTTCGTATTCTCACCTCAAAACACTTATAAAAACAATGTTTTTTTTTACTTTAAAAATTACACAACTATTTTTCATACATTGTTAACTCACTCTGGTATTAAAATTTCGTATTCTCACTTCAAAATACTTATAAAAACAATGTTTTTTTTTACTTTAAAAATTACACAACTATTTTCATACATTGTTAACTCACTCTGGTATTAAAATTTCGTATTCTCACTTCAAAACACTTATAAAACAATGTTTTTTTTTACTTTAAAAATTAAACAACTATTTTCATACATTGTTAACTCACTCTGGTATTAAAATTTCGTATTCTCACTTCAAAATACTTATAAAAACAATGTTTTTTTTACTTTAAAAATTACACAACTATTTTTCATACATTGTTAACTCACTCTGGTATTAAAATTTCGTATTCTCACTTCAAAATACTTATAAAACAATGTTTTTTTTTACTTTAAAAATTACACAACTATTTTTCATACATTGTTAACTCACTCTGGTATTAAAATTTCGTATTCTCACTTCAAAACACTTATAAAACAATGTTTTTTTTCACTTTAAAAATTACACAACTATTTTTCATACATTGTTAACTCACTCTGGTATTAAAATTTCGTATTCTCACTTCAAAACACTTATAAAACAATGTTTTTTTTTACTTTAAAAATTAAACAACTATTTTCATACATTGTTAACTCACTCTGGTATTAAAATTTCGTATTCTCACTTCAAAACACTTATAAAACAATGTTTTTTTTTACTTTAAAAATTAAACAACTATTTTCATACATTGTTAACTCACTCTGGTATTAAAATTTCGTATTCTCACTTCAAAACACTAATAAAAACAATGTTTTTTTTTACTTTAAAAATTACACAACTATTTTTCATACATTGTTAACTCACTCTGGTATTAAAATTTCGTATTCTCACCTCAAAACATATCAAAAACAATGTTTTTTTTTACTTTAAAAATTACACAACTATTTTTCATACATTGTTAACTCACTCTGGTATTAAAATTTCGTATTCTCACTTCAAAACACTTATAAAACAATGTTTTTTTTTACTTTAAAAATTACACAACTATTTTTCATACATTGTTAACTCACTCTGGTATTAAAATTTCGTATTCTCACTTCAAAACACTTATAAAACAATGTTTTTTTTTACTTTAAAAATTAAACAACTATTTTCATACATTGTTAACTCACTCTGGTATTAAAATTTCGTATTTTCACTTCAAAACACTTATAAAACAATGTTTTTTTTTACTTTAAAAATTACACAACTATTTTTCATACATTGTTAACTCACTCTGGTATTAAAATTTCGTATTCTCACTTCAAAACACTTATAAAACAATGTTTTTTTTTACTTTAAAAATTACACAACTATTTTTCATACATTGTTAACTCACTCTGGTATTAAAATTTCGTATTCTCACTTCAAAACACTTATAAAACAATGTTTTTTTTCACTTTAAAAATTACACAACTATTTTTCATACATTGTTAACTCACTCTGGTATTAAAATTTCGTATTCTCACCTCAAAACACTTATAAAAACAATGTTTTTTTTTACTTTAAAAATTACACAACTATTTTCATACATTGTTAACTCACTCTGGTATTAAAATTTCGTATTCTCACTTCAAAACATATCAAAAACAATGTTTTTTTTTACTTTAAAAATTACACAACTATTTTTCATACATTGTTAACTCACTCTGGTATTAAAATTTCGTATTTTCACTTCAAAACACTTATAAAAACAATGTTTTTTTTTACTTTAAAAATTACACAACTATTTTTCATACATTGTTAACTCACTCTGGTATTAAAATTTCGTATTCTCACTTCAAAACATATCAAAAACAATGTTTTTTTTTACTTTAAAAATTACACAACTATTTTTCATACATTGTTAACTCACTCTGGTATTAAAATTTCGTATTTTCACTTCAAAACACTTATAAAACAATGTTTTTTTTTACTTTAAAAATTACACAACTATTTTTCATACATTGTTAACTCACTCTGGTATTAAAATTTCGTATTCTCACTTCAAAACACTTATAAAACAATGTTTTTTTTTACTTTAAAAATTACACAACTATTTTTCATACATTGTTAACTCACTCTGGTATTAAAATTTCGTATTCTCACTTCAAAACACTTATAAAACAATGTTTTTTTTCACTTTAAAAATTACACAACTATTTTTCATACATTGTTAACTCACTCTGGTATTAAAATTTCGTATTCTCACCTCAAAACACTTATAAAAACAATGTTTTTTTTTACTTTAAAAATTACACAACTATTTTCATACATTGTTAACTCACTCTGGTATTAAAATTTCGTATTCTCACTTCAAAACATATCAAAAACAATGTTTTTTTTTACTTTAAAAATTACACAACTATTTTTCATACATTGTTAACTCACTCTGGTATTAAAATTTCGTATTTTCACTTCAAAACACTTATAAAAACAATGTTTTTTTTTACTTTAAAAATTACACAACTATTTTCATACATTGTTAACTCACTCTGGTATTAAAATTTCGTATTCTCACTTCAAAACACTTATAAAAACAATGTTTTTTTTTACTTTAAAAATTACACAACTATTTTTCATACATTGTTAACTCACTCTGGTATTAAAATTTCGTATTCTCACTTCAAAATACTTATAAAACAATGTTTTTTTTTACTTTAAAAATTACACAACTATTTTCATACATTGTTAACTCACTCTGGTATTAAAATTTCGTATTCTCACTTCAAAACACTTATAAAATAATGTTTTTTTTTACTTTAAAAATTACACAACTATTTTTCATACATTGTTAACTCACTCTGGTATTAAAATTTCGTATTCTCACTTCAAAACACTTATAAAAACAATGTTTTTTTTTACTTTAAAAATTACACAACTATTTTTCATACATTGTTAACTCACTCTGGTATTAAAATTTCGTATTCTCACTTCAAAACACTAATAAAAACAATGTTTTTTTTTACTTTAAAAATTACACAACTATTTTCATACATTGTTAACTCACTCTGGTATTAAAATTTCGTATTCTCACTTCAAAACACTTATAAAAACAATGTTTTTTTTACTTTAAAAATTACACAACTATTTTTCATACATTGTTAACTCACTCTGGTATTAAAATTTCGTATTCTCACTTCAAAACACTTATAAAACAATGTTTTTTTTTACTTTAAAAATTAAACAACTATTTTCATACATTGTTAACTCACTCTGGTATTAAAATTTCGTATTCTCACCTCAAAACACTTATAAAAACAATGTTTTTTTTACTTTAAAAATTACACAACTATTTTTCATACATTGTAAACTCACTCTGGTATTAAAATTTCGTATTCTCACTTCAAAATACTTATAAAACAATGTTTTTTTTTACTTTAAAAATTACACAACTATTTTTCATACATTGTTAACTCACTCTGGTATTAAAATTTCGTATTCTCACTTCAAAACACTTATAAAACAATGTTTTTTTTCACTTTAAAAATTACACAACTATTTTTCATACATTGTTAACTCACTCTGGTATTAAAATTTCGTATTCTCACCTCAAAACACTTATAAAAACAATGTTTTTTTTTACTTTAAAAATTACACAACTATTTTCATACATTGTTAACTCACTCTGGTATTAAAATTTCGTATTCTCACCTCAAAACACTTATAAAAACAATGTTTTTTTTTACTTTAAAAATTACACAACTATTTTTCATACATTGTTAACTCACTCTGGTATTAAAATTTCGTATTCTCACTTCAAAACACTTATAAAACAATGTTTTTTTTCACTTTAAAAATTACACAACTATTTTTCATACATTGTTAACTCACTCTGGTATTAAAATTTCGTATTCTCACCTCAAAACACTTATAAAAACAATGTTTTTTTTTACTTTAAAAATTACACAACTATTTTTCATACATTGTTAACTCACTCTGGTATTAAAATTTCGTATTCTCACCTCAAAACACTTATAAAAACAATGTTTTTTTTTACTTTAAAAATTACACAACTATTTTCATACATTGTTAACTCACTCTGGTATTAAAATTTCGTATTCTCACTTCAAAACATATCAAAAACAATGTTTTTTTTTACTTTAAAAATTACACAACTATTTTTCATACATTGTTAACTCACTCTGGTATTAAAATTTCGTATTCTCACTTCAAAACACTTATAAAAACAATGTTTTTTTTTACTTTAAAAATTACACAACTATTTTTCATACATTGTTAACTCACTCTGGTATTAAAATTTCGTATTCTCACTTCAAAACACTTATAAAAACAATGTTTTTTTTTACTTTAAAAATTACACAACTATTTTTCATACATTGTTAACTCACTCTGGTATTAAAATTTCGTATTCTCACTTCAAAACACTTATAAAAACAATGTTTTTTTTTACTTTAAAAATTACACAACTATTTTCATACATTGTTAACTCACTCTGGTATTAAAATTTCGTATTCTCACTTCAAAACATATCAAAAACAATGTTTTTTTTTACTTTAAAAATTACACAACTATTTTTCATACATTGTTAACTCACTCTGGTATTAAAATTTCGTATTTTCACTTCAAAACACTTATAAAACAATGTTTTTTTTTACTTTAAAAATTACACAACTATTTTTCATACATTGTTAACTCACTCTGGTATTAAAATTTCGTATTCTCACTTCAAAACACTTATAAAACAATGTTTTTTTTTACTTTAAAAATTACACAACTATTTTCATACATTGTTAACTCACTCTGGTATTAAAATTTCGTATTCTCACTTCAAAACACTTATAAAAACAATGTTTTTTTTTACTTTAAAAATTACACAACTATTTTCATACATTGTTAACTCACTCTGGTATTAAAATTTCGTATTCTCACCTCAAAACACTTATAAAAACAATGTTTTTTTTTACTTTAAAAATTACACAACTATTTTTCATACATTGTTAACTCACTCTGGTATTAAAATTTCGTATTCTCACTTCAAAACACTTATAAAACAATGTTTTTTTTTACTTTAAAAATTACACAACTATTTTTCATACATTGTTAACTCACTCTGGTATTAAAATTTCGTATTCTCACTTCAAAACACTTATAAAACAATGTTTTTTTTTACTTTAAAAATTACACAACTATTTTTCATACATTGTTAACTCACTCTGGTATTAAAATTTCGTATTCTCACTTCAAAACACTTATAAAACAATGTTTTTTTTTACTTTAAAAATTACACAACTATTTTTCATACATTGTTAACTCACTCTGGTATTAAAATTTCGTATTCTCACTTCAAAACACTTATAAAAACAATGTTTTTTTTTACTTTAAAAATTACACAACTATTTTTCATACATTGTTAACTCACTCTGGTATTAAAATTTCGTATTCTCACTTCAAAACACTTATAAAACAATGTTTTTTTTTACTTTAAAAATTACACAACTATTTTTCATACATTGTTAACTCACTCTGGTATTAAAATTTCGTATTCTCACTTCAAAACACTTATAAAACAATGTTTTTTTTCACTTTAAAAATTACACAACTATTTTTCATACATTGTTAACTCACTCTGGTATTAAAATTTCGTATTCTCACTTCAAAACACTAATAAAAACAATGTTTTTTTTTACTTTAAAAATTACACAACTATTTTCATACATTGTTAACTCACTCTGGTATTAAAATTTCGTATTCTCACTTCAAAACACTAATAAAAACAATGTTTTTTTTTACTTTAAAAATTACACAACTATTTTCATACATTGTTAACTCACTCTGGTATTAAAATTTCGTATTCTCACTTCAAAACACTTATAAAAACAATGTTTTTTTTTACTTTAAAAATTACACAACTATTTTTCATACATTGTTAACTCACTCTGGTATTAAAATTTCGTATTCTCACTTCAAAACACTTATAAAAACAATGTTTTTTTTTACTTTAAAAATTACACAACTATTTTTCATACATTGTTAACTCACTCTGGTATTAAAATTTCGTATTCTCACTTCAAAACACTTATAAAAACAATGTTTTTTTTTACTTTAAAAATTACACAACTATTTTCATACATTGTTAACTCACTCTGGTATTAAAATTTCGTATTCTCACTTCAAAACACTTATAAAACAATGTTTTTTTTTACTTTAAAAATTACACAACTATTTTTCATACATTGTTAACTCACTCTGGTATTAAAATTTCGTATTCTCACTTCAAAACACTTATAAAATAATGTTTTTTTTTACTTTAAAAATTACACAACTATTTTTCATACATTGTTAACTCACTCTGGTATTAAAATTTCGTATTCTCACTTCAAAACACTTATAAAAACAATGTTTTTTTTTACTTTAAAAATTACACAACTATTTTTCATACATTGTTAACTCACTCTGGTATTAAAATTTCGTATTCTCACTTCAAAACACTAATAAAAACAATGTTTTTTTTTACTTTAAAAATTACACAACTATTTTTCATACATTGTTAACTCACTCTGGTATTAAAATTTCGTATTCTCACTTCAAAACACTAATAAAAACAATGTTTTTTTTTACTTTAAAAATTACACAACTATTTTTCATACATTGTTAACTCACTCTGGTATTAAAATTTCGTATTCTCACTTCAAAACACTAATAAAAACAATGTTTTTTTTTACTTTAAAAATTACACAACTATTTTTCATACATTGTTAACTCACTCTGGTATTAAAATTTCGTATTCTCACTTCAAAATACTTATAAAAACAATGTTTTTTTTTACTTTAAAAATTACACAACTATTTTTCATACATTGTTAACTCACTCTGGTATTAAAATTTCGTATTCTCACTTCAAAACACTTATAAAATAATGTTTTTTTTTACTTTAAAAATTACACAACTATTTTTCATACATTGTTAACTCACTCTGGTATTAAAATTTCGTATTCTCACTTCAAAACACTTATAAAATAATGTTTTTTTTTTACTTTAAAAATTACACAACTATTTTTCATACATTGTTAACTCACTCTGGTATTAAAATTTCGTATTCTCACTTCAAAACACTTATAAAACAATGTTTTTTTTTACTTTAAAAATTACACAACTATTTTTCATACATTGTTAACTCACTCTGGTATTAAAATTTCGTATTCTCACTTCAAAACACTAATAAAAACAATGTTTTTTTTTACTTTAAAAATTACACAACTATTTTTCATACATTGTTAACTCACTCTGGTATTAAAATTTCGTATTCTCACTTCAAAACACTTATAAAAACAATGTTTTTTTTTACTTTAAAAATTACACAACTATTTTTCATACATTGTTAACTCACTCTGGTATTAAAATTTCGTATTCTCACTTCAAAACACTTATAAAACAATGTTTTTTTTTACTTTAAAAATTACACAACTATTTTTCATACATTGTTAACTCACTCTGGTATTAAAATTTCGTATTCTCACTTCAAAACACTAATAAAAACAATGTTTTTTTTTACTTTAAAAATTACACAACTATTTTTCATACATTGTTAACTCACTCTGGTATTAAAATTTCGTATTCTCACTTCAAAACACTTATAAAACAATGTTTTTTTTTACTTTAAAAATTACACAACTATTTTTCATACATTGTTAACTCACTCTGGTATTAAAATTTCGTATTCTCACTTCAAAACACTTATAAAATAATGTTTTTTTTTACTTTAAAAATTACACAACTATTTTTCATACATTGTTAACTCACTCTGGTATTAAAATTTCGTATTCTCACTTCAAAACACTTATAAAAACAATGTTTTTTTTTACTTTAAAAATTACACAACTATTTTTCATACATTGTTAACTCACTCTGGTATTAAAATTTCGTATTCTCACTTCAAAACACTAATAAAAACAATGTTTTTTTTTACTTTAAAAATTACACAACTATTTTTCATACATTGTTAACTCACTCTGGTATTAAAATTTCGTATTCTCACTTCAAAACACTTATAAAACAATGTTTTTTTTTACTTTAAAAATTACACAACTATTTTTCATACATTGTTAACTCACTCTGGTATTAAAATTTCGTATTCTCACTTCAAAATACTTATAAAAACAATGTTTTTTTTTACTTTAAAAATTACACAACTATTTTTCATACATTGTTAACTCACTCTGGTATTAAAATTTCGTATTCTCACTTCAAAACACTTATAAAAACAATGTTTTTTTTTACTTTAAAAATTACACAACTATTTTTCATACATTGTTAACTCACTCTGGTATTAAAATTTCGTATTCTCACTTCAAAACACTTATAAAACAATGTTTTTTTTTACTTTAAAAATTACACAACTATTTTTCATACATTGTTAACTCACTCTGGTATTAAAATTTCGTATTCTCACTTCAAAACACTTATAAAACAATGTTTTTTTTTACTTTAAAAATTACACAACTATTTTTCATACATTGTTAACTCACTCTGGTATTAAAATTTCGTATTCTCACTTCAAAACACTTATAAAACAATGTTTTTTTTTACTTTAAAAATTACACAACTATTTTTCATACATTGTTAACTCACTCTGGTATTAAAATTTCGTATTCTCACTTCAAAACACTAATAAAAACAATGTTTTTTTTTACTTTAAAAATTACACAACTATTTTTCATACATTGTTAACTCACTCTGGTATTAAAATTTCGTATTCTCACTTCAAAACACTTATAAAACAATGTTTTTTTTTACTTTAAAAATTAAACAACTATTTTTCATACATTGTTAACTCACTCTGGTATTAAAATTTCGTATTCTCACTTCAAAATACTTATAAAAACAATGTTTTTTTTTACTTTAAAAATTACACAACTATTTTTCATACATTGTTAACTCACTCTGGTATTAAAATTTCGTATTCTCACTTCAAAACACTTATAAAAACAATGTTTTTTTTTACTTTAAAAATTACACAACTATTTTTCATACATTGTTAACTCACTCTGGTATTAAAATTTCGTATTCTCACTTCAAAACACTTATAAAAACAATGTTTTTTTTTACTTTAAAAATTACACAACTATTTTCATACATTGTTAACTCACTCTGGTATTAAAATTTCGTATTCTCACTTCAAAACACTTATAAAACAATGTTTTTTTTTACTTTAAAAATTACACAACTATTTTTCATACATTGTTAACTCACTCTGGTATTAAAATTTCGTATTCTCACTTCAAAACACTTATAAAACAATGTTTTTTTTTACTTTAAAAATTACACAACTATTTTTCATACATTGTTAACTCACTCTGGTATTAAAATTTCGTATTCTCACTTCAAAACACTAATAAAAACAATGTTTTTTTTTACTTTAAAAATTACACAACTATTTTTCATACATTGTTAACTCACTCTGGTATTAAAATTTCGTATTCTCACTTCAAAACACTTATAAAACAATGTTTTTTTTTACTTTAAAAATTACACAACTATTTTTCATACATTGTTAACTCACTCTGGTATTAAAATTTCGTATTCTCACTTCAAAATACTTATAAAAACAATGTTTTTTTTTACTTTAAAAATTACACAACTATTTTTCATACATTGTTAACTCACTCTGGTATTAAAATTTCGTATTCTCACTTCAAAACACTTATAAAAACAATGTTTTTTTTTACTTTAAAAATTACACAACTATTTTTCATACATTGTTAACTCACTCTGGTATTAAAATTTCGTATTCTCACTTCAAAACACTTATAAAACAATGTTTTTTTTTACTTTAAAAATTACACAACTATTTTTCATACATTGTTAACTCACTCTGGTATTAAAATTTCGTATTCTCACTTCAAAACACTTATAAAACAATGTTTTTTTTTACTTTAAAAATTACACAACTATTTTTCATACATTGTTAACTCACTCTGGTATTAAAATTTCGTATTCTCACTTCAAAACACTAATAAAAACAATGTTTTTTTTTACTTTAAAAATTACACAACTATTTTTCATACATTGTTAACTCACTCTGGTATTAAAATTTCGTATTCTCACTTCAAAACACTTATAAAACAATGTTTTTTTTTACTTTAAAAATTACACAACTATTTTTCATACATTGTTAACTCACTCTGGTATTAAAATTTCGTATTCTCACTTCAAAACACTTATAAAAACAATGTTTTTTTTTACTTTAAAAATTACACAACTATTTTTCATACATTGTTAACTCACTCTGGTATTAAAATTTCGTATTCTCACTTCAAAACACTTATAAAAACAATGTTTTTTTTTACTTTAAAAATTACACAACTATTTTTCATACATTGTTAACTCACTCTGGTATTAAAATTTCGTATTCTCACTTCAAAACACTTATAAAAACAATGTTTTTTTTTACTTTAAAAATTACACAACTATTTTCATACATTGTTAACTCACTCTGGTATTAAAATTTCGTATTCTCACTTCAAAACACTAATAAAAACAATGTTTTTTTTACTTTAAAAATTACACAACTATTTTTCATACATTGTTAACTCACTCTGGTATTAAAATTTCGTATTCTCACTTCAAAACACTTATAAAACAATGTTTTTTTTTACTTTAAAAATTACACAACTATTTTCATACATTGTTAACTCACTCTGGTATTAAAATTTCGTATTCTCACTTCAAAATACTTATAAAAACAATGTTTTTTTTTACTTTAAAAATTACACAACTATTTTCATACATTGTTAACTCACTCTGGTATTAAAATTTCGTATTCTCACTTCAAAACACTAATAAAAACAATGTTTTTTTTACTTTAAAAATTACACAACTATTTTTCATACATTGTTAACTCACTCTGGTATTAAAATTTCGTATTCTCACTTCAAAATACTTATAAAACAATGTTTTTTTTACTTTAAAAATTACACAACTATTTTCATACATTGTTAACTCACTCTGGTATTAAAATTTCGTATTCTCACTTCAAAACACTAATAAAAACAATGTTTTTTTTTACTTTAAAAATTACACAACTATTTTTCATACATTGTTAACTCACTCTGGTATTAAAATTTCGTATTCTCACTTCAAAACACTAATAAAAACAATGTTTTTTTTTACTTTAAAAATTACACAACTATTTTTCATACATTGTTAACTCACTCTGGTATTAAAATTTCGTATTCTCACTTCAAAACACTTATAAAAACAATGTTTTTTTTTACTTTAAAAATTACACAACTATTTTTCATACATTGTTAACTCACTCTGGTATTAAAATTTCGTATTCTCACTTCAAAACACTTATAAAAACAATGTTTTTTTTTACTTTAAAAATTACACAACTATTTTTCATACATTGTTAACTCACTCTGGTATTAAAATTTCGTATTCTCACTTCAAAACACTTATAAAACAATGTTTTTTTTTACTTTAAAAATTACACAACTATTTTTCATACATTGTTAACTCACTCTGGTATTAAAATTTCGTATTCTCACTTCAAAATACTTATAAAACAATGTTTTTTTTTACTTTAAAAATTACACAACTATTTTTCATACATTGTTAACTCACTCTGGTATTAAAATTTCGTATTCTCACTTCAAAACACTAATAAAAACAATGTTTTTTTTTACTTTAAAAATTACACAACTATTTTTCATACATTGTTAACTCACTCTGGTATTAAAATTTCGTATTCTCACTTCAAAATACTTATAAAAACAATGTTTTTTTTTACTTTAAAAATTACACAACTATTTTTCATACATTGTTAACTCACTCTGGTATTAAAATTTCGTATTCTCACTTCAAAACACTTATAAAAACAATGTTTTTTTTACTTTAAAAATTACACAACTATTTTTCATACATTGTTAACTCACTCTGGTATTAAAATTTCGTATTCTCACTTCAAAACACTTATAAAACAATGTTTTTTTTTACTTTAAAAATTACACAACTATTTTCATACATTGTTAACTCACTCTGGTATTAAAATTTCGTATTCTCACTTCAAAATACTTATAAAAACAATGTTTTTTTTTACTTTAAAAATTACACAACTATTTTTCATACATTGTTAACTCACTCTGGTATTAAAATTTCGTATTCTCACTTCAAAACACTAATAAAAACAATGTTTTTTTTACTTTAAAAATTACACAACTATTTTTCATACATTGTTAACTCACTCTGGTATTAAAATTTCGTATTCTCACTTCAAAATACTTATAAAACAATGTTTTTTTTACTTTAAAAATTACACAACTATTTTTCATACATTGTTAACTCACTCTGGTATTAAAATTTCGTATTCTCACTTCAAAACACTTATAAAAACAATGTTTTTTTTTACTTTAAAAATTACACAACTATTTTTCATACATTGTTAACTCACTCTGGTATTAAAATTTCGTATTCTCACTTCAAAACACTTATAAAACAATGTTTTTTTTTACTTTAAAAATTACACAACTATTTTTCATACATTGTTAACTCACTCTGGTATTAAAATTTCGTATTCTCACTTCAAAACACTAATAAAAACAATGTTTTTTTTTACTTTAAAAATTACACAACTATTTTTCATACATTGTTAACTCACTCTGGTATTAAAATTTCGTATTCTCACTTCAAAACACTAATAAAAACAATGTTTTTTTTTACTTTAAAAATTACACAACTATTTTCATACATTGTTAACTCACTCTGGTATTAAAATTTCGTATTCTCACTTCAAAACACTTATAAAAACAATGTTTTTTTTTACTTTAAAAATTACACAACTATTTTTCATACATTGTTAACTCACTCTGGTATTAAAATTTCGTATTCTCACTTCAAAACACTAATAAAAACAATGTTTTTTTTTACTTTAAAAATTACACAACTATTTTCATACATTGTTAACTCACTCTGGTATTAAAATTTCGTATTCTCACTTCAAAACACTTATAAAACAATGTTTTTTTTTACTTTAAAAATTACACAACTATTTTCATACATTGTTAACTCACTCTGGTATTAAAATTTCGTATTCTCACTTCAAAACACTTATAAAAACAATGTTTTTTTTTACTTTAAAAATTACACAACTATTTTTCATACATTGTTAACTCACTCTGGTATTAAAATTTCGTATTCTCACTTCAAAACACTTATAAAAAC